>QMIH01004035.1:26708-41586 GCA_003987875.1 Clarias batrachus | reverse complement strand
CACACACACACACACACACACACACACACACACACACACACACACACACACACACTTTAACAGTTAAGAGTAGAGTGAGTGAATGGACATGACATCAATCAGAGCCAAGGTCCTATTCATGTCTCGTATCTCTATGAATAAATAATAAACATTTCTTTATTAATAGCGTTTACGGCTAGCGGTCAGGTTCTCCGCCAGGTTCTCCGTCAGGTTCTCCGTGAGGAGCGCTGCCTGCAGTTCGTTTTAACCGAATTAAACCTCACATGTTCTCTTATAACTAAACATCAGGTGATGTCCATCAGCTTCATCTGCTTGTTGAAGAAATTCATCAGCATGTTCAGAAAAACAGCTAGCAGCTCCTGACACATGCTAGCAGCTAGAAGCTAACAGACACATTTCCATTCACGCCATCTCGCAGACGTCCCAGAGCGACTAAGAGCAGAATGAGGGTTAACAATGGAAACTTGGTGGTGCTGGGGTTTGAACATGGAACCTTTTGATGAGTATTCCACTAAGCTAATCCTGCCCTACACGCTAGCTCGTCCTGTAGCTGGTAATGTGTTAGCATGTTAGCCGCTAGGTCAGGTTGGTTTATGGGATGATGAGCATGTCTGTTACTAAATAATTAAAATGTGAATGAAATCAGGAATCAGGATCTCCTGATTTTAACCTGTTTATGTCTGTGCCCTGTATGACACCTCTGACATGGTGTGTGTGTGTGTGTGTGTGTTTCAGGTCTTTTCTGATTACCAGATGCAGCAGATGACGGCAAATTTTGTGGATCAGTTTGGATTTAATGATGATGAGTTTGGAGAACATGACGAAGGCATCAGGTAACTTCACGTCCTCTTTATATAAACGTGTTATTAATGTGTTGTTAACATCTCACACACTCCGAGATAGAAGGAGCGCTTATGACCAGCGATGCCTCTGATCATTTGGCCTCAATATTCTGTGTGCACGTGTGTGAGATGATTGATGAGGTGTATGTGTGTGTGTGTGTGTGTGTGTGTGTATTTCAGTGCAGCGTTCAGTCGCTTGGGAGGAGTCAAGTGCACCCTGGTGGATGAAGGCGTGAGTGTTTAACCTGCTTTCACAGCTCACACTCACATTAGCGCAGGACTCTGATTATAGCGCGTGTCAGCAGTGAGAACGTCCTTTAAGGAGACTTTTATTTCACCGAGCTGCAGAGAGGAGTTTATAAACTAGTTTTCAGGATCAGTAATAAGATCTGTGTCACTCACATCACTTTTAATGTCTGCATAGAGTACATGAGTAAGGTGTGTGTGTGTGTGTGTGTGTGTGTAGCCGAGCGCGGGAGCGTTTCAGGCCTGCACTAAGGGTAAAATCCGTGCGTTTGACGATGCCGATGAGGAGGAGGACATCTGGGAGGATAAAGAAATCAACTATGCAGCACAAGTGAAGTCTAGAACCAGGTCACATGATCATGTCTCTGTCCACACTGAGCACAGAGTATTAAAGTTCTCACTAAGCCACGTCTCGCGTTTCAGTCTAAACTCCTGTGCGATTCTCCCGGCAGGTTCGGTGTGACTCCGGCTCTGAAGACCGAGGCGGAGGGCGGGGCTCTGAGGCGTCTGGGGTCACGTGACCTGGACTGTTTTCCAGATGGCAAGCAGAGTCCGGACGGCGGCAGGAGCGAGGACACGGACAAGGACGGCAGCCTTCCTCAGAGTGAGCACCTACTGACCAGTGTTACACTAGTAGGGTGCTCCAGTTCCAGCGCTGTTTAACTGGACAGCTGTGACTTAATGTCTCTCTCTCTGTCTCTCTCTCTCTCTCTGTCTCTCTGTCACTCTCTCTGTCTCTCCCTGTTTGTCTCTCTCTGTCTCCCCCGCCCCCTCTTTGTCTCTCTCTCTCTCTTTCTCTCCGAGCAGGTCCGGGTTGGGTGGCGAGTTTTGAGGATGATTTTAACTTTAAGGCAGACTTTGCGGGCGTGGCCATCGACAGCGGGTCCGGCGTGTGGGGCGGCACCACGACTCCGCTAAACGACAGCGAGGATAAGGGCTGGGCCACGTTCACTGACTTCCAGCCTTTCTGCTGGTGAGTTCACACACGCCTCTCTAAACTCTTCAGTGAAATTTCCGAAAAATGTGCAAATGAAGATTCCGTTTGGCAGTATAGCGTCTCTGATGGTGTGTTTTTTGTCTCTTGCGGTGTGTAGCTCAGACTCCGGAGCGCGCTGCAGCTCTCCCGTCGACTCGGAGACGACGAATAAACAGGACCAGGACGGTGAGGAAGCTCTCGCTTTCCCTCAGTGTCTTCTTTATATGAGTTACTCCACATAGATATAGAATAGATGTGCAAGTGTGTGTATGTGTGCTTCAGTCAGGGGCTCGGCGGCGTGTGTGTGGAGTGTGTGTGGAGCGAGGAAAGCTCCTCTGGTGGCGTCGGACAGCAGCTCCAGCGGCTCAGACAGCGAGGATGAGGAGGAGAGGAGCGACGCAAGCGGAGACAAGGACAGCATTACAGAGAAAACTGAGAAAGCAACCTTCAGCAGGTACACACACACACACCATTACACAGCCTTGGTTCTTTCCTCCTCATGTCATGCGCACTCCTAACGCGACCGGCACGAGGACCAGGACGTAGTACGGTCGCAACTTAGGAAGCATAAAAGGAGACAAGATGGCGCTTTACACTCGCTCAGTCATTGAGTTTTTTCCCATGCTATTGCCGACGCTTCGTCTAAACGTGAGTACTCACTTTCTTGGGTTATCGCTTCCGATTGTGTGTGTGTATTTAGAACGCGGGTTTATTTGTGTAAACTCTTGCTCTTGCTTCGGGAGAGTTCTAAGAATAACCAGCGTGGTTATCCTGCCTGCTCGTGCTACTTCCGCGTTTGGGTTTACCATCCACGCTACAGGGCTAACTGCTAGTCTTCTGGTTCATCTCCGGTTAGTTTGTGACAGAATGACTGAGCCATCAGCAGTAAACTCAGCAGAGTTTGCTCACCTCTGCGATGTGGTTGACCAGCATGCTAAGTTGATCGATCAGCTCCGTGGTGAAGTCGCGTCTCTCCGCAAGGAACTCCAAGACGTCGCGGCCTTGCGCCACGAGAAGGGCATTTTTTTTTTGTTCACCCAAGTTTGTGAAAAACAAAACCTCCTAAAAATCAGCACACAGGTTGGAATCTGCTGCTATTACGGCGCCTGAGCATCTGGGACCTGGGCGTGGCATGGGGCCCTCACACCAGATTTTTCTGTATAAATCATACACACTTGCACGTATACATTCAAAACCGGTACACATTTAGAGCTCATGGAGCTGAAAAGCTTCCGCACTGTATGTCATGGGCTCAACTCAACAGGAATTCATTTTGGGTCGTTTGCGATATGACCCCAATGGATTTTGATATACTCCTCCTAGGGGATTTATACGGTCGCCAACATACTGGGTCTGTGTGTTCTCTGGACAATGAGGATGCAAAATTGCGAAGGGATTTTTGATCTCTCAATCAGGTCAGCTGTGGCTGTATGCGCCCACTGTCTCTCTGGTGCTTGGGCCCGCTAATCATTGCTTGCAACTGTATTTTATTTTACTAAAATTGTAGACACTTAATAAACATATACGTGTACAGCTATGTAGATGTGTGTGTGTATGAGGTGAATGTTTTTGCTCCAATGTTTCTTTGTTCTTATATGTTCCAGCGATACGGACACCAAGTCACCAGGCGCCTTAGCCGAACCTCCTCCGGTGACGGAGCAGAAGACGGACTGATGGTGAACACGTGAGTTTGCGATTGTGCCTCACTTCACGCTTCACACATTTGCATCGTGCCGTAAACACGGCTTCATCCCTCTGTCTCTCTCTTTAGGGAAAGCATTAAAGGTCTGACGAAAACGCTCGGAGTCTCCTCCTCCTTCTCCTCCTCCTCCAAAAGGTGTTTGTGACATCATCACTGCCCCGCCCACAACAAAACAAGCGTTGGTTTCCCCTGAGTGTGTTCGTTATAACCCAGGACTGAAAGGCAGCGTGCAAGTGATTCTCCTCTCCAGCTATGAGCCGCGGTGAGCCAGACCGCGGCACCGAGTGTAATAATGCGGATTACTGCAGTTATTAATGTTTATAAACACGAGTCTGACTGAAATCTACAGTTAGCGTGGCTTCTTCTTACGGCTACGTACACTGGCTCTTTATAACACGCACACACACACACACACACAGCATTAACTCACTGCTGGAGTCTCTATGACAGGCTTACGACATGTTCACAGTCGTGACATTAGGGATTATGGTACACTGCGCTCCAAACTGACACTTTTTATTCTTATTTTGCAAGTTCTCAGCGCGTTCCTGAAGCTTTATGACGTTTTCCTCTGAATCGTCCACATCGTTCCTGTTTGTTCAGCCGAGACGAAAGAACTGTGAAAGGCGACGAAAGGACCGACAAACGGAAAACTGAGATTTACATTTAAAATCAAACATAATTTAATCATGATGACATAAGAAGTGTAAATTTGGAGACAAAGTAACTAAACAATAACTGAATTAGTGTATTTAAACATATTGAAACATGACAGATTTTTTTTTGTTTTACTTTATTTTTCCAGTTCCTCTTTATTATTATTTTTTTATTTTCGCTTTACTTTTCATATTAATTCTGCACTCACCATTAAAATTACCATTACCTCTGATGAATAATTAATGAATAATTTCCCTTGTTAAAAAATTCAGTTTTTTTTTTTAATTAATGAATTTTTATATTCTGATTATCATGCAAGTTTTATGCCCCTCTTTGTCCTCTATAAGTCATTTAAATAATTTTCTACATAAATAATTTGTTATATAAACACCCGCCCCACAAAAGTCTTCATGTTATTGTTATTAAAAATATTTTGAATAACTGAATATTTTCTTTAACTTTATTAAAATTCTCTGTAAAACTCAGTGCAGGAATAAAAATGTAAATTTATAGTAATAGTATTTGGGGGGGGGGGGGCAATATTTATGCACTGGACCGTCGTGGCCAAATGAATAAAACCAAACGAAAAATTTATATTGTCCATGTAACAAACAGATATACAAATGTATATATTCATTAATTAGTAAATCTAAAAGAAAAATTAGTGTTTAAAACCAGAAAATGTTAATATTCAGCAACAAGAACCAAAAACAGGCGTTTTCTCCAAATGTTCATCTAAACACTCAGAAACTTTACAACTGTAAGGGTTCTACTGAAATAAAAATAAATAAATAAATAAACGTCCAAAGAAGGCAGATGCCAGACGTTATTGTGGACGTGTAATAGAGCCGTTATAAGCATTTATAAGTCTGCGTTAGTTACAAAAAAAAACTTGCTGGATGAGAATAAAAAGTGTAATAAGAATCCCTGTTCCGTATGCAGCGCTCTGAATGTGTTATGAAGACCCACTGTAGGCAGCCTTTAAATAAATCAATGTGCAATAAGCTTTTACTGTGTGGCTGTGTTACTTACTCCTCCATTTGTGTGT
This sequence comes from Clarias batrachus, assembly GCA_003987875.1. Lineage (NCBI taxonomy): Eukaryota > Metazoa > Chordata > Actinopteri > Siluriformes > Clariidae > Clarias > Clarias batrachus. Next base: position 36,115 of record QMIH01004035.1, on the reverse strand, counting down.
GTGTGTGTGTGTGTGTGTGTGTGTGTGTGTGTGTGTGTGTGTGTGTGTGTGTGTGTGAGAGAAAGATCATTTTTAAAAACCTTTTTTTCTCACATAACCTCTCCCAGATGCTGCGTCATAAGACTGACATAACCTGCAGTGAGCGCATCATAAAAATCACATCAGTGTACATACAGTGCCATGACTGTGATTAGAACTCTCACTGCTCCCTGTTAGTCACTTTATTTATTTTTACTTTATGAAAGCTGTCATGACACACTGTGACCCCAGAACATGGCCTGTCTCTGATTGGCTGGAACAGGTCATGTGACGAGGTGTTATGACACACTTGTATCAGGCTGATGAGTGCGCTGTGGACAGTAGCTTGTTTTCTCAGGTATGATGATTGCGTATTTATTTTATTGTTATTTTTATGTGATAGTTTAACATTATTTTGACATTTTTCACATCTCACTGCGTTCATGTTTTCATCAGGTGTAGGAATGAAATGATTAAGTGTAGATAAAAACATTATCACTGTGTAAATCAGTACATCAGCGCCACACACACACACACACTGTGTTTTATGTTATTTGTGAATTTGCACATTTCTCAGCTGGGTTTTTTTTTATTTGCAATGTTAAAGCTTGACTCATTAAAACCAGAAATTATAAAATGACATTGATGATGATGATGATGGTGATGAAGGTGGTCGTGATGAACAACATGATTGGGAAGATAATGAACGATTGTGACAACATGGACGAAGATGAGATGATGTTGGTGATGGCAAAGACTGTAATGCTGAAACAGGATGATGATGATGATGATGATGGTGAGGGTGGAGCATTTGGTGATGATGGAGGTGATGATAGAGGCGGTGGTGATGGTGATGATTGAGGTGATGGTGGTGGAGCATTTGGTGATGCTGCTCATAAGGACAGAGATCTCACAGAACAATCTCCACATGCTGTGTGTGTTTGTGTATTTAATTTAAACATTAATGTGAACGTGAGCTTCAACAGCAGCACTAATGTGAACATTAACGTGTGGTTCATTCATTTATTCAGGAACTTCTGTAGAAAACAAAAGTCAAATTCAACCTTATTGTCGATCTAAGAAAAAACATGCTGCGTGTGTAAGATTGTACACACACACACACACCCACACACACACCACTCATGCTTCTACTGCTGGGGCTTCCAGGGACATGATGGCAAGCGCTAGAGTTTATTTTTTATTTAAATGTGTAATGATGTGCTGTAGGCCACGCCCACCTGGGGTTTAACTCCAGTTCATTTGATTCATTAGATACAGAACGGCGCTGTGTTACACTCATGATGAKGATGATGATGATGAAGATAGTCATTTTTTTCCCCTTTCGTTTCCTTTTTGAATTTGAAAGCTTTTAAAAATGTATTTAGAAAACATCAGATGGATTATTTTTCCCATCCACTTCTTTCTGGTTTCATTTCTCTGACGTGTGTGTGTGTGTGTGTGTGTGTGTGTGTGTGTGTGTGTCAGGGTTCTCACTCGTTTACTTCGACACTGCCTTCTGCTCTGTTATTTTCTTATTTTCGCTCTTTTCGCTCTTTGATCGCGTCTTCCAGATCCCGCGCACTTTGTTTCCTCTGGTTTATGCAGCAGCTGTCCTGTTGGTGGCGCCTCTACAGTCGCACATCACTTCCTGTTTGTAAAAAATTAATGTACAAAAATKTAGTAAATATTCCAGTAGCTGATTCAGTGAGTGTCGCTGCAGTCGTGTGTTTTTTTTACTCTCGTCCTCTTTATGACTGTAAAACATATAGTCCTCTGACTCCGCCCTCACGCCGCTCTGTCGTCTCAGTTTCTGGTCCAGTCGCGACACGACACTCGTGTGAAAGTCAAACTTTTTCTTACTGTAAGTTGAATTTTTTGTCTTCAGATTGTCTTAATCGCAATTTCAGGTTATTACAGTAACTCTTAGTTATGCTGTGTGTGTGTGTGTGTGTGTGTGTGTGTGTGTGTGTGTGTGATTGACGGGTAAAGCGAACTTGAGGGGAAAATAATAAACATGCACTGTGTCTGTACATGTAGACAAAATGCTGGTGTATTATAATAATAATAATAATAATAATAAACTCCTATATTTTAATTGAGTGTTGTAAAGTATCTCCTACCTTCAGCTTGTGTGTGTTTTTATTGTACTTTTTTTATTCTTATTTACGCAGTTTCTGTACTTCTTTATTTGAGCTTTATCAAATCAATAAAAATTTCAGACGTGTGAAGATGTTGAATATTATTTTATTATTCTCCTAAACACCTGCACGGACGTTTCTTCCAGCTCTGATTGGGTACAGGTACAGGCCACGCCCACACAGGTCTGAGTCCAGAGCCACAAAAGTATCTAATTAGTGCACTGCTCACTTTACGGGTTCAATTCAATTTTATTTATATAGCGCTTTTAACAATTGTCGTCATCACAAAGCAGCTTCACACAATCAAAAGAATTACTTAAGTTTGTGTGAAATGTGAATGTGTGTGAATGTGTGTGAATCAGAACAGTCAGATAGGGTTAATCACAGTTCTGTTAGACTGGACAGGTTTAAGAACCCTTTAGATGTCATAGTTAACAAATTTTAGATGTATTTTTTTTTCTTAACATTAAAATGGTTTTTAATTTTACATTTTTACACTTTTATATCGATATAATTTTCACAGTTGACACTTTAATTTTGTAAATCTTGTTCCTGTTCTTTCAAATTGCTACTTTAATTCTATTTCATTTTAATCACTTAATTTCAATTTTAACTGCAAATTCGACCTTTAGTTTAATTGTATTTTTTTTTAAGTAAATTTCTCGTTTGTAGTGTATTTCTATTTCTCTGAGTAATTTTGCGATTTCAGGTGACGGTCAGTCGCGTAAGCGTTTCACGGTGTGTTTTTTTTTGTTGTTTTTTTGTTTTTTGTACATGACCAATTTTAATTAGCAAATACTTTGCAATAATTATGTACTCTAAATGTGCACACTCTTTTTTTTTTTTTTTTTCCCCCTCAAAAAAAATTCATTTATAATTGTTTGGTGGTTCTTCTTCTTGGGTTCTGTTCTGGTGGTCTCGTGTTTAGCTGCAGGATTCCACAGAAACCTTAAACCCTAAATTTAGAACCGCGCCATCTTTTACACTCTCTCAGGGTGGAGAACCTTTAAGAGCTCTTGTGTTTGTCCTCTAGAGGAACCCAGGAGTTTCAAGGTTCCGTGTAGAACTCTACAGCTAGGTTTCCTTCATCAGAAGGGGTTTGAGGTAGAACCTTTTGCTATTAAGATAAAAGCATTTAATGAGAACCGTTATTTCTGAGAGGAACCTGTTATTTCTGAGAGTACTGACTCCTGAAGGGTTCTAGATAATAATAATAATAATAATAGGTTGGACCATCACACACTTACCCAATCAATACACACGCTTAAAATGAAAAAATGTCTCCTTCCTGGGTTCTTAAGAGTTTGTTAGAATATTGATTGTTAATGAACTTGTTCTAGATTATTCCTTGGCTTCCACAGAAGGAGTCATGTGTACTGGGTGTGTTTTAAATTACAGGGTCATTTTAATAATTATATAATTGCTTATATATTTGATGATTCAGTAATAACTCATTTTGATAAACTTCTCTAGAACAGTTCTCTCCCTCTGAAGGTGTGAGCTGCAGCTGAAGGCTGTTTTCTGTAATACAGGATGCAGAAGTTCAGATGTTTTTTTTTTTTTCCCCAGAATAAACGGAGGTGAAAATATCTGACACGCAAACTGTAAACGGTTCCGAACAGCAGATGTGTGTAGAAGAACCTCAGAGTGAATACTTTTATTGGGAACGTGTAGGAGAACCGAGGACGAGAGCGAGGACGAGAGTGAGGACGAGAGCGCTCCTACAGGAGAGGAACGGCACAGCAGGAGGGAGGGGAAAGAAAAAAAGGGAAAAAGGAAGAGCCATGGGTTGGGTTAGGGGTGGGCTTCAGTGTGTGTGTGTAAATATTTTCTCAGCACTTGTGGAACCTGTCTGTCTGCTTTGTGTGTGTGTGTGAGAGAGAGAGAGAGAACAGAGCCTGTGGTGTAGAGAAAAACAGAAAGCAGTCAGGAGAACTTTTACACGTCTGACGTGGACTTGATAAGGACTAAAGGCGAGTGTGTGAAGGAGTGTGTGTGTGTGTGTGTGTGTGAGAGAAAGCATGAATCTGTAAGGAGGTCCAAAGCAATCATCGTGCGTGAGTGTGTGTGAGTGTGTGTGTGAGAGAGTGAGAGAGAGTGTCGTCTCATGGAGAGGCTCCTCTCTGGCTATGGGGGGATGTCAGAGTTTTACTGGCTCTGGCGACGAGGCCTCACACACTCTGACTGTGGAGAACTACGGAGACATCAACGCACTGAAACTGTGAGTGTGAACATGTATACACACACACACACACACACATTACACATACACTATACACTAATAAGCACACACACATAAAAGACAGAGTAGGAGAAAATTAAATCACAAATGAACTGATGTTAAACTGTGTGATTGAAAGTGTGTGTGTGTGTGTGCGCGCACACATGTGTGGGTGTGTTTTTATATCCTAGTAAGACCACATGCAGTGTAATATCTGACACTTTTGACCTTGTGGGGACGTTTCTCGTCCAGGTCCCCACAAAACAAAAATAAAGTTTGTTTGTTTTTTATTTTCTTTGTTTATGAAAAATAAATTGAACCTGCTGCATTTCCTTTCCTTCCTGAGGTTCTGGGTCAGAATTAAACTTTGATGTAGTGTTGCTTTAGTTGGTTGCATTAATGATTATGTTCAAGATGTGTGTGTGTGTGTGTGTGTGTGTGTGTGTCTTTTTTGCAACATGCAGCACCTGTTAATGGGTAAACACTTATGTGTGTATTTACATGCTGTGCGCTGGACAGGAAGTGACTAAAAGCATCATGTTGTAGAATATCAGCGCTGTACACCAGAGCCTGGATCCTGCGCTCTGATTGGTCAGAAAGTGTTGATGAATTCTTTCTAACAGCAGCTCTGACAGTCGTGCAGGTTTATATTGATGCGCTCGCTCGGATATGTCGTGGTTTCCATAGTAACGGCTCGTTCACGGCGRCGTGTATGTATTAGTTTCAGTGTTGTAAGGATGCAGGTGTTATTCGGTTCTCCCTTTTTTTTTTTTTCTGGAAATCCTAATGGGGTTCTGTCTGGAACCGTACAGCTCAGTGTCTCCTGTTGTGGTTTATGGTTCCGTGTCCGGGTTCTAAAGAACGTTGTCTGTTCTGTAAGACAAACTTAAGTGTTGGATATTTATCAAAAAAAAAAGATTAGGTTGAAAATTAAATAAATAGAAGAGACTTTTTAAGGCTCGAATCCTTAATGGGTCTATGTGGAACCGTACAGCCGTTTGTTTCAGGAAGGAAGGTAGCGCTTTACAGGTTTATGGACCTGCACCTGCAAAATTAACAACAATAAAGTGGGTGTTTCTCCATCAGAAAGGATGAAAGTGGGACCATTTTAGGACGTTATGGAACCGTTATAATTCTAATGCCGGGCAGTGAAGAATATTTTGTGTTTTAAGAAGTTCTGGTTGTTTTCTCAAAGGCTCTATATGGAGCACTACAACAGGTGGGCTCCTTTTCAGGAACGGTTCTCATTAGAGCCCATTTAGGAAGACATATTGTCTCTTTTTGGTTATTTAGGACTTTATTAGGAGGTTCTAAACTTAACAGTGGTTAGCACTGTGGCCTCACACACCACGGTCGAGGGTTCTTCTCGTGCCTGACGGGTTTCCTCCGGGTACTCATTACATTTTTTTGTCATGAGAACATCTTGAGGGTTCTACAGTCTTGGTTGTATCACTGGAGGAAAACCCTCATACGGGAGGTTTAGCTGTCTGAACCCTCTGCTGTTAGAGGTCAGAAATTCAGAACTCCGGAAGCCACATCAGTTGGAACGCTTCAAGGTTCTCAGTGGAACATTTAAGATGAAGAATTGTCCGAAGAACCCTTTTGAGAACACGGTTCACTAATTATCCAGTAATATTTTACTAATGTCCATTAATATGCGTTAGTCAGTGTTGCCATGGTTATTAGGGAAATGACACTGGAAGAAAAAAACCCAGAGTTTGCTGTGCCGTGTCTAACAGAGAACCTGTGAGAGGGTCTCCGCAGCACCTTTGTGTGGTTCTGTTGGCTGATGATGAGTTTGTTCCCACCCTCTCGCCAGGTCTATGGAGGCATTTCCTGCAAAGTGCTGCCACATGGTTCTGCGCGGTCCGTCCCCTCCTCACTGCACCTCTGTATCTGTAAATCTGCTCTGCTCTGTGTCTAAATGCTTCTAACAGAACCGGCTGTGACGTGGGGAACCGCTGCTGCACTCCGCCTCCGTCACCACCACAATTGCTTCCTCATGTTTGGCTTCGATCCACAGACCGACTTCCAGAGTGTGTGCTCCTGCCGTCGCTTCACAGCCGTGCGAGTTCAGTCGCAGAACCGATCGTGCGTCAGAGAAGGACACGAGAACCGGCACCTCGTCGTTCTCTGGCACAGCGATGTTGAAATGATCAGTTGGTGTGAGCGAGCGTGCTCCTGCGTACCAGCTACGCTACCGAAGCCAAAGCAAACAGAACGGCGTCCTGGTCAAACATTCAGCAGAACACACACCCTTTCTGTTGCTCCGTCAGCAGAACTGAGCATTCTACTTCAGGAGGAATTAACTTCCAGCAGAACGTCCATGAGATCTTGGAGTAATTTAACAAATAGTTACATTTTATTAAATCTAGCGCGCTCATCCTATCAGCTTCAGGTTGCTCCCTCATGGGAACCTTGGTGGTGTTTGTTTGATGGTTCCTATAATGGTTCTCCATTCTTAAACCTTCAGAACCTTCTTCAGTTTTCCTTCTACAAGGTTCTTCACAGGTGCTCATGATGCTTCTTTGGGTCCTGAACTCAGAATCCAGAACTGTCTCTTCTTAATGTTGTTGGTTTTTTATATCACTAATGGTTCTTATTACTGAAGAAGTTCTAGCTAGGAACCTTTTCTCAAACCTTTAAAACTCTCTTCAAACCAGTGAACTAATCAACTCATTTTAGACAAAGTTTTTAAATCCCCCTCCTTTATAAAAGGTGTATCAGAGGATTCACTTCTAAAGAAAGCTAGATTCATGAACCATCCAAAGAACCTCTTCAGATTATCATCTTATTCCCAAAATCTTTTTGTCTTCTGTTAAAAATAAATAAATAAATATTCTCAGTACAATTTTACAACTGATGTACAATTTCTTTATGTAAACAATCCAAGTCAGACCTGTTTAGAAATCTAGAACCATTAATCAACAAAAAGAACCGCTGAGGAACCTTTGTAGCGGTGTCACACCTCTGTAATGATGATGTTTATCTCCACAATTTTAGAACAAATATAAAGAACTTACCAGAAAGTGTTCCCCTAGCAGAAATAGAACCCCTTTTGAAATGAAGAACCCATAATTATCCCCCCAAAAGAACCCTTAAAGAACCCTTTCATTTGTCTAAAAGTTCTCCTGCTCTCCCTGTTCTGTGTACAGCCTTACAGAAAGTGTTTCAGAAAGTGTGAAATGTTCTAGATGTCCAAAAGACAGTAATGATATGAAACTCACACATTCACGGTTCCTCCAGGAGTTCTTCAGCTAACTGTGGTTTGACTATTTTACAGGAACACTGTATAGGAAYTCATTTCGCTATAGGGTTCTTTGTAGAACTTTTCTCAGCAGAACTCCTGAAGAACATTTTTTGAAAGTGTAACTTTTGTAAAGAATAAAGCTTCTAACCTTAAACGCCTCAAAAAGACKAAATCTAGAACCAGGAAAAGTTCTTCTGCTTGAAACTCTTGAATGTTCCGTGTGCTGGTCCAGACAACAGAGCGTTAATCAGAAAGTGTTCGCAGTAGAACCTCCTGAGAAACTAAAACACTTCAGTACCAAAAGATCCCCTGAAGGAACTTTAATGGAACTTCAGATTCTTTCAGAGGTCTTTGGAAATGAGGAACTCAAATGTTTCTAAATGTTTTAATAAAATTCAGTTTTTATTACTGAAGCTTATTTTTGGCAGTTTAGAGGATTTTTTTTCAAGTGTGTGTGTGTGTGTGTGTATGTGTGTGTGTGTGTCCATGCTTGTGTCTGTTTCTTTTAGTGTGTTGGTGCATTTGTGTGTGTGTGTGTGAGAGTGTTGCCTTAGTAATTGGAAAGAACACACACACACACACACACACACACACACACACACATTCTTTCCTGTGACTGTTTGGTTATTTCAAGGTTTTACACTGAAGTCCAGATTGACGTTATCAGGACTTTCCCTCGCTGTGTAAACAGACAGATACACGCACACGTACACATGCGCACGCACACACACGCGCACACACACACATGCACACACATATAAAGAGCTATTTTGTGTGTGTGTGTTTGCAGTCTGACTCGACTGTTTTGCATGCAGGAAAATTAGCCCATTAGCCCAGTACCTTACGGTTTCTATAGTAATGGCTCATTTACAGAGGGATGTGATAATCATGGTCTTCATCATCATCTTCATCATTGTCAGTATCCTCTTCATCATCTTCATCCTCATCATCTTCATTTTCATCATCCTCTTCATCATCTTCCTCGTTCTGAAGAGCAGCTGCAGAAGGTCAGAGCTCTGAGTTTCTAAAGTACACAAAAACTCAAGCATGCAGGTGAAACTGATGGCGAGGGACGATACAGATCGTACAGATAGGCCCCGCCCACTGGCACTGCAGCTGATAGCGCCATGATAACAGAGCGTGATGAAGACACAGCGTTACTGTACACTAACGCTGATTAGTTTCCTGTAACAGTGCCGCCCCGCATGTGTTAATCCTCCTCAAACAGCAACCTGCTAATCCTTACAATCACACTTTTATCCATTTAAAGTTACATATATTTAATGCTGTGGAACATCCGCTAATGTTAATGGCGACTCGGCTTAAAGGATCTAGATGCRAGGTTAAAGGATCCGCTACTTCTTGAACTAGATCGAGAGCCATTGAGGGGCTTTTTTAGCCAGTCCAGGAGGCATTTACACCTTCACCTGTTGTTGTTTTATCTCCACAGGCTTGGACAAAAAATGTTAATACACACTTGTGAATWCTAGGTGAAGACCTTAAACAAACTTTCTTTATCAGAATATGGACAGGAACTGTTAGGGAAGCTAAGAACCCCTTAGGAACATTATTGTTTTAGAAGAACACCKAACATTGTTTAAAACAACCTTAAAGGAGTGGAGATCATTTTCTCTAAGCTGCAGTTGTGTTTCTGTGTGTACACTCGTACAGCGGCTGTAAAAAAAACAGGAAGACTGGGACTCGATTAGCCTAGCAACCAGAGACTGGGACTCGATTAGCCTAGCAACCAGAGACTGGGACTCGATTAGCCTAGCAACCA
>QMIH01004035.1:0-19926 GCA_003987875.1 Clarias batrachus | reverse complement strand
AATTATTTTTAAAAAACCGAGATGATGGAAAATGTCACGTTGCGCCACCTGGCGGTCATTTCACGAATTGCCTTGAAATGCAACTGATTTCTTTTGGCCGCTGTCGTTTTGTTGTGGCGGTGAGTGCGACGGTAATAGACATTCTCCCCTTCACACATCTGTAGATTATGAAGGGCCTCTTTCTGGAAAAAGCATGAGCTCTGTGGGGATAGAGGGGGTTGCGCAAAGGAATTATTCCAGTAATGTGTGTGCTCTTGTTGATTTTCTTTTGTGGCCCATGTATCTTGAGATGTTTTCAGTCACTTATGTATCGCTCAGGACTGGAATCTCCTACAGTCTACCTGAGCCTCCAGGAACAAACTGGACTCCTTTTAATTTTAACACGTCTCCTGTTACACTGAACTTCCAGTACACAGTATGAGTGCAGATCAATCCCTGCTCTCCGTTATCACCCAGATGAGGATGGGTTCCCTGTTGAGTCTGGTTCCTCTCAAGGTTTCTTCCTGTTACCATCTCCCTCGGCGCGTTCATCAGGGACAATCTTATCATTTTGATTCATACACACATTTCATACAAATTTATTTCTTTTTATTGTGTAAAGCTGCTTTGCGACTGTCAATTATTAAAAGCGCTATATAAATAAAATTGAATTGACTTGATGCACAGTGTGTGCATGTGTGTGCGTGTGTGTGTGTGTGTGAACACTGAGCTCTCCCCAGTAGGAGGGAGGTCTTTGGCGTTTGGGAAAGGTCTGGAGCAGAGCTCTGTCAGTCTGACGGCATGGACCCAGTGAGCTTCATCGGTATGTCGGGTTCCTCAGAGCAGCACGAGCAGCTCAGCTTCTCACCTCCACAAGGCCTCCAGAGCACGAGCCTCGTCCAGCGCGCTCCCGCGGGCTTCAGCGCCTTCCAGGGGTGAGTGTCCCCCAGCAACCACAACACACACACTGCACTAGAGGCACAAAGTGTAAATCATTAACATAATTATTGGCACCCTTCGCCGTTACATTTCTTTAGAGGTTTTTCTGGAGATTCCTCTGTCACACACACACACACACACACACCTCTGATTCAATTCATCTAATAATTTTTTTAACAAATTGCTTGGACAAAAGATGTCCTTAAAACATTAGACTTTTATTAAAGCCAGCATATAAAATACATTAACATTGTTTCCACTTAACACATACGTGGACATTAAAATAATGGACAAAATAAATGTTCTCAACATGTAAAATGTGCGAGGCTGTGGACTGGAGAGTGAAGATACATACTTGTATCYGTTGACTTATCTGGMAAGTTTTCGAGATCAAGTGTGACTTGTGTAGTTTCCGAAACATAAAATTGAAGTACTTTTTTTTAAAGCAAATCCAATTTCCTACTAAGATGTAGGTTAAKTTTTTTCTTTCAATATAACAATGAAATTTGAATGATAGAAAATCAATGGTGAGCATCCATTTGACAATAAAAAAAAACATATACATATAAAACATATACAGCAAAACAAATAATAATAATAATAATAATAATAATTACAAATAGAAACAAAAAATGACCAAGTTTGAATGACTCCAAAAGTTTCCTTTGTTGTATAACAGATCTTTGAGATCTTCCTGTTGTACATATATGAGGTCTTCTATTGATTCCACACCTGAGTGTTCAAGTGAAGTGATGAGAGCCTTTACTTCTCGTTATAGATTGACATGTAGGAAAGGAATCTAAAATGTGGGGACAGAGTGGTGAAGAGTTACCAAAGACATGGCACAAACTGAATATTTAGGCAATGGGTAATAATCAAGACGTTAAATCATCTGTTTTATCCAGTTTAGTCTTATTTTTTCAAATGTATAACCATATGTGTGACACATGGATGCTGAAAACCTACAAAAAAAAAAAAAAAACTTTTGCACTGAGGAAAACTGCACTTAAATGTTATGCATCCGCATGTGCCTCACATGCGTAAAGGAATTGCTGCAGGTTTTATTGCAAATCTTGCAAATGAACATTTTCTCCTGCAGTCAGCAAATGTCAACGGCAAAATAACCATGCTAGTTTAACACAAGMCCTCTTTGAGCTAAAAATAAACTAAACCTAAGTTGACTGGCAATGCGAACGTAGCTACTACATTGCTAATTTAGTACATAATACTCAGAAAAATCAATGTTAATAGATGATTATAAGCAGTGTAACAATGAAAATGATAAAATTGCATTTACCTCAAGCAAGGAGAAAAACCCCGTGCGGGAATGCCGTTTATATCGACCAGTTCAGCTTCAGCCGATAAGTTTATAGTYGGGACAAAGCTCAAAATTGTTGCGTTCTAAAACTCTTGCTCCTTCGTCCTACAATATTTACATACACCAGGTGTAAAGATGAGGCTAGGTTTGATGATCTTGCTCAGATTAGACCTGCAGGAATCTCTTCTGAATACTTGTGAGCATCAGCAACATCGTCAGACACGTGACTAGACTTAAAAAATACTGTTCTGTACCGTAGAATTCAACAGTAGTTTGCGATTCAAAGTTTTTTTTTTCCCAAAAGGGTTTGCATTCACAGTATTTAACTGTATATTTGAATAACAGTGCCTTACTGTTGGAAGATCCCTGTTTTTTTACATGAATGATAGTGCGCATGACTTAAATGAAGTGTGTTANCTTCCTATTACCATCTCAGGGAGTTTTTCCTTGCCACCGTCGCCCTCGGCTTGCTCATCAGGGACAATCTTATCATTTTGATTCACACACATTGCATAAAAACTTACTTCTTTTTATTGTGTAAAGCTGCTTTGCGACAATGTCAATTGTTAAAAGCGCTATATAAATAAAATTGACTTGACTTGACACACACACGTATTAAAATATATAAACTCAATGTTTCTCACTCTCTCAAAAAACTCCCTTACACTCAGATAATCAAACACATCTTAACACATTCTACGAGAACAAATCACTTTAGAGTTTAGAAACTTCCCTACATGAGGCTAATTAGCACAGATACAGCGAGTGACTGCGGTAAAGTTCGTTTGCTGTTCGATGTTTGTTTGACATTCAGTTTTTGCCGCCCCTCTACATACAACACGAAGGTTTTGAACGAATACTAAGTCTTGTGATATGTTCACCTATGTGCCTTAAATGTACTTCAAATAGTAACTGTCATATTTCAACATGTTTGAAGTCGATATAAACATAAATATTTATTCTGAGAGGCGCAAAACACTGTTAAAAGCGTAACTGCGCTGTGTGCGACTTAGGGACCGCCTACAAATTCCATGCGCTTTGTGAAAACGTAGAAAAACAGAATGCAGTCATTGATTCAGGGATATTGGCAGATGCTGCTTTCAAATCATTTGCACTTTTACCCAGAATTCCTCTTGTGATATGCCTCATGCTATCCCAGCAGTATATCAAAAGAGGTCATTTTCCAGTTAAACCCCCCTATTTATAAATATATACATTTATTGTCACTTTAAGCAATTATTGGAGCAATAATCAATAAAACAACAAATTTGTTAATATAACTGTAAATAGAGGGGTTTAACTGAGGAAAATGCTCTTGTGACATCTAGCTGGGACAGGGATAGTCATATCACAAGAGGAATGCTGCAACGGATTTGTTGTTTAATTAATTGTGTGAATTTATTTTATTTTGCAATAAATTAATATAACGCTAAATAGAGGGGTTAGGGAATAGGGAAAAGTGCAATATATTTGTTGTTTAATAGATTATTGTGTGAATATATTTTATTTTGCAATAAATTAATATAATTATAAACTGAGGTGTTAACCTGTGGAAAGAGCTCTTGTGACATGCTGCTGGGACAGAGGGTGTAATTCCCCCGAAGCACAGACAGACACAAGTGGTTCTCTTGCTACTGGTTTATTTGGACTTCTCTCCAAATCCACCGTAAAAACTTAACACACAGTATTAAAAGAGCGCAAATGATATTAGCTAAATACGAATAGTAGCATGCACAGGATGTGGAATAATATTTTACAAAAGTAAAATACAGATAATAAAACACACACAAATACCTCGTTGGCTGCATGCCAGCAAAGGGAATATTCTTCAGCTCTTAACAGGTTAACTTTTATGGGTTGACATCAAATTTAATTTCTTTTCTTGAGAGTTAAACCTTTACTKATACASTGTACACAAGTTACCCATGCTTTGCTCAAGTGTCACCGAAGYGTTTTTTCTTTTTTCCCTTTTTTCCTTTTTTCCGGAGAGAACACAAACCGTTTTGCGCCCCCTTGTGCTGACACCCCAAAGCAAAGGTCACTTCAAAATAAAGGTACAAATAACAACAAATAAACCTTAAATACCAAATAAAGATATTGGTCTTCAAAGCTCAACAAACGTAACAAATAATTCAAACAATATAATTGTGACAGTTACAGAGGGGCATAGCACAATTATGGCCAAACGTGCATAGTTTTTGCACACAGCGCAGTTCCGCTTTTAACAGTGTTTTGCGCCTCTCAGAATAAATACATTTGTTTATATCGACTTCAAACATGTCGAATTACTACTTGAAGTACATTCAAGGCAAATAGGTGAACAAATCACAAGACTCAATATTCGTTCGAAACCTCCGTGTTGTATCTAAAGGGGCGGCAAAAGCTGAAAATCAAACAAACATCGAACAGCAAACGAACTTTACCGCAGAAACGGAACTGCGTTTGTGTTTGGACATCGCCCTAGTTGCTAGCATGCTAATCGGAAACTAGTCGTTAAACTGTAGAAAAACCACAACTGAAACCTTCAAATTAGTACTAAATAAAGCACTAACATCTAAACTGACACAGGAGACCAAAATCATATGACCAGCTTACCTGCAGCGTATAAATATACATTAACGTCAGAGAGCGGACCGAGTACAGAGCGACTCAACTCGGTTATGTTTCCTCCCGAGATCACATGACCGACTGTAAACTCCAGGGAGGGGAGGGGAGGAGGGGGAGGGGGGGATGAATTCCTTCAGCGCTTAATAACCTAAAGTCTACAGGAGTGTCTCCAAATTAAGCCTCGGGGTTTTTTATTTTTTATTTTATTGAAATTATGATACAAACACTTTGACATTGTCAGTAATTAGAGTAATTAAAACAAAACAAGGCACAGAACAAGTCACAAACCAATTACATTATAGCATCTAAAAGATAATAATAATAATAATAATAATAATAATAATAATAATAATAATGAATATAATAAATACTAGATACTAGAGATACTAGACAGTCCGATTAATCTTCAGTGATGATGTTAAATTCACGGCAAATATTGAGGAGTTTTATCCCATTTTTCTTGTACATACGTTTTAGTGAAGGGAGAACATTAATTTGTAGATCTCTTGTGAAAACAGTAAAGAGAGGTCTGGTCTTTAGGGTTTTACATTTTTGGATAAAGAACTTTCCAAGTAACAGAATGGCATTTACAAGGAAGTAAACTTTGTCAGGTTGCATCATACCTAATATAATATCATTTCGGGTGGAGAGTGGAAGGGCAGGTATTTTAGTGACCAACCAGTCATACACATCATCCCAAAAAGCTGACGAGAAATCACAGAAGATGAATAAGTGTTCAGTAGTTTCTATGTTTTCATAGAACACAATTATTGTGATCCACATTAAATCTTTTCTCTAAAAGCCCATTTGATTAATCGACATCGTTGAGAATTTTAGAATGGATTTCTTTAGTTTTGTATGACACCGGAAATGTAAGATGTAAGTTCTAATTTAATCAATATCTTGTTTAGAGAAAATCTCATTAATTGAATTCCTGTTTGAGAAAGTCGGATAAATTTTAGTAGTAAGGTGATTGCGCAAAAATTTGTTCGTAAGATTTTGTTTTTGGAAATCTTTGCCATTAACTTTGAGTAAACGAAGTGTTATAGTAACTGATTATGGTGTCAGAATATTTTGTACCATTAGAAGAAGTGATGGTGGAAGAGCCTTCAACACAGAATCAAATTGGGATTTTGTGCAGTGCAAGTTGTATTTTATGCAAAATCTTTCATGTCTTAAAATCAAGCCATTATCATCCATCAAATGAGTCACTGATCAAATATCCTTCTGCATCCATTCGTCAATAAATGTTGACTTTCTTCTGTGTACAATATATCTATTATTCCACATAGGAGTTCCATGTGGTGTAAAGGTACGATTTATAACAAAAGGTTACTTACACACACGGTACCGATTACGATGTAAATGAAAATAAAGGAGGTCATGATGTTCTGATAACGTCTGGGGGAGTGTGTGTAAAATTTCTAAAAAAAACAAACAATTTTTTAAATGCAGATGGGAGAAAAAGAGAATATATTTGAATGCCAAAAGGTCACAGAGTACATCTTAATATTTATCATTAATTTAATTAAATAAAATAATTAGAGGTGAAACAATCACAATTCACTTGATTCAGAGTTCAGATTTTCATTTTCTCTAAAACCAATAACTGATAAAGTAACATTATTGTGACTCTTCTTTAATGAAGATTTTAATTGTATGTTTTACACAGTGTGTAATTCACCAACACCTAAACACACCCACTGATCTGTAATGAACAGTTTAATGAGCTGTGTGAACACACCCCTGGCCTACATCTAACACCCGGGGAAACAAGATAAAATCCTTATGTGAGTGATTCTCTGATTAATTGTTTAATCCGAGCGTTACAGCACGTTTAATGAAACGTTTTTTTCTAAATCATCTATAAAACATACAGCATGTCACGACTGCATCACACACATTTTCATACTGAAAATCCCCTTCTGACAAAATCTCACACACAATAATGATCAGAAGAACATTATACATGTACAGTGTTTACACATATTCACATATAAATGTAATACAATTTACACCCATACATCAACACACACATATATTAACATATACTTACTTAACACAAATCTCATGTAGCCTTCAGATTCGCTCAAGAACAGTGTGTAAGAAGCTTCATGGCCGAGCAGCTGCATCCAAGCCTTAGAACACCAAATGGAAAGCAAAGCATCGGACAGTGGTGTAAAGCAGGCCAGAGGATGGGAGGCGAGTCTGGGTTGGCGGTTTGCAGGGGAACAGTAGATGCCTGACTGTGCTAAGGTTAAAGTTGAGGGGGGATAATAATGTCAGATTGTTTTTCACGAGTCGGACTCACCCACTTAGTAAAAGGAACTCTTAATGCTTTAGTACACCGAGACATTTTGGACAAGTTTGGGGACGGCCGCTTCCAAATTTTTATATATACACTATCAGTGCCTGCAACTTAGTTCGTGTTGAACTTAATTGCACACTCATAAGTGCGTTTTTAAAAAGTGTATTAAAAAAAGCTAAAACTTTTGTTACCATGAAGATCGGAATGAGGATGAGATCACGTTTATTAAGTAGATTTCACCTGCACGCTCATAAGCGCATATTAAAAAATGTACAGCGTTTAATTTTGTGAGATGTGATTGTTTTTTTAAAGGAAGTTTTTTACAATTTCTTATTCTAAATCAGTTATTAGTTTAGCGTACATCCAGCACCATCTGTGGTAATAAAGGTACACTATATTTTTTATGATATAAGGGCGTTTTATGACGACACAAAGCCTGTATGTTACCTCAAGCTTGAGCAGATACACCTGTGTAAACTGTATCATGCTGCAGTGAAATATTAGGATTGACTTGCAGGATTTCTGGTTAGAGTTAGGTCTAGGGGAAGTGTGTTGTACAAAAATGATCATGGTGTCTTAACCCCAGTACCTTGAGTAAGACCACTTACACCTATAATAGCACAAGCGTAATGATGCTACCTCACTTTATCAAGGCCGATCAGAAACATCTTCACACAAAAACATTGCAAAATAAACTAACTACTCACAGCATGTGTGTTTAATGCATAGTGGACAGCAGGTGGCGATAGTGAACATGAAGATTCAATAATTTAATAATTAAAATAAAGTAGGCGGCACAGGGGTGTAGTGGTTAACACTGTCGCCTTGCACCTCCAGGTTCAATTCCCGTCTCTGTGTGCATGGAGTTTGCATGTTCTCCCCGTACTTGGTGGGTTTCCTCCTACAGTCCAAAGACATGTAGGTTAGGCTAATTGGCGTTGCCAAATTGCCCGTAGTGTGTGAATGAGTGAGTGTGTGTATGTGTGTGCCCTGTGATGGATTGGCACCCTGTGCAGGGTGTAGGGACAGGCTCCCTGCGACCCTGAATACAGGATAGAGCGGTATAGAAGATGAGAGAGCGACTGAGTAAAATACGGTTGAACATCTTTCCATTTTCTTCCAAACATCATCCACTTCAAGAAAGAGCACAAACAGAAGATTCGAGAATGCTGGGAAATCTCTGGAGAAGAGATGTAATAATTAGGAGTTTGTGTGAATGATTTTGTCGGTTTTACTGTTCCACCTGGAGACAGAGAATGGAGACGGGGAAATGGCCCTAACACAGCATCCAGTAAAGGGAGCAAGAGGAGAAAATGACGAAAAACTGGATACAAATTTCTGTAAAATTAAGTCAATTGTTATTTTAAGTATTATTGGTATTTAAACGTTTTTTTTTTTTTTTTTGCTTTTATGTACAATATTATGTAAAATGATCATGAATTGTAATTAAATGTGTAACTTATTAAATAAAGGTTAATGTCCATACTAACAAAATGTCACATTTGTCTTTGTACTTTTGAGCTAAATCATATTAGTTTTATATTCCTTTGACATGTTTAGCAGTTTATCCCCATGACTTTTTAAAAGATTCTCCACCGGTCCGGCAGCAGGAGCTCCTCACTTGTATCAGGCTGTAGTGTAGCTTCATGCTTTCAGAGAAATGAATCAGAGAATGTAGGAGGCTGATCCTCAGTGCAGCACCATGAACACATTGTAAACATTTGTGATGAGGCTACATGATGTTCTCTAATAGACCTCGATTGTAAAGAAAATAAATATATGAAATCAGATCGGTTTCATAATTCACATATAAATGTAACACGATTCACAAATGTATTTCATGATCCACATAAATGTACGATTCACATAAACGATTCAGAAATACATCTTGTGATTACATTTATTTACAGACTGACAAACCTGCATTTACAAACAGCTCTCTATCCGTCAACATCTCTGCATGTGTGTGTGTTTCAGACTTCCCTAACAATTTCAGTCAATCACATGAAGGTAAACATGACGGTGTGAAGAACCCTGTGAAGTACACTGTACAGAGAACTCAGACATGTGAAAGTGTGATTCCAGACTACAGGGAGCCAAACGGCTCAGTTCAGAGGGAACAGTGAAGGGTGTAGGGAACAAGTGAACAACAATCATTATTTTATAGACCATCATATTAATGTAACACAATAAAACTATTTAAAATGTACAATTTATATAGTATTTTAATTTAATGAAAAAAAAAATCCTTACTATTACATAAAATGGTCACATGTACAAAGAAGATAATTCCATATATATTTTAATAAAATAATTTCTTCATGAATTACACACATTATGTACAGAACTCTCTCACTCACACATCATCTTCTATACTGCTTTATCCAGGTGGGAGGGCCTGGAGCCTATCCAAGGGGACTTGGGGCACGAGGTGAGGTACACCCTGGACAGGGTGACAATCTCAGGCCGCTTGCTCGCTCACATGGGGAGAACATGCAAACTCCATGCACACAGGGTCTGGAATTGAACCCGGACCCTGGAGGTACAAGGCTACAGCGCTACCCACTCATCACTTTTACCCTCATGGTTACACTTAAGCGCTTCATCACACTGGAAAAGTCATTGTTCATCTCCAAACTGTTCTTGGACGGCTGGGTGAAGTTGTTGTTCTTTGTTCATGTGTTCTCATGCAGAATTGAGAGTGAGACAGGACTGATAGTCCTCACCTTTTCTTCTGCTCTTTTCCAGATTCCCCACACAACCAAAGAACTGATTCATCAGAGACATGTCTTCACCCCAGTCCTCAGYCGGGACAGACGTGTCTTCACTGCTGACCTTCTTGGTGAGCTCTTATTCTAAAATGCACTCAATGTAGTTTTACCCGTCTCGTGCCCAAAGACCCTGAATACAGGATAAAGAGGGACAGACGATGAGAGAGTGAGTGACTTCACTATTAAAATTCATAGCGGACCGTCAGTATCAGTACTCTGGGATTGTCTTTGTTTTTGCCTCTTCAGAAACCACCAAACAAAACCAGCAGGTAACATCAGGCCGGGAACAATGAGGATCCACCACCAATAACGAGAGTCTTTTTCTGTGTCACCTGCAGAGACACAAATTCATTGTTGTACAGTAAATAATTCACTCTCAGTGGAATGACTTCATAAATGTTATTATAGATTTTAAACAGTCCTTTATTTACAAAAGTTTAGAGATATCTTAAGATCCATAAGGTTACTGAGAGCACATGGAGAAAACACACACACACACCTCACACACTGATGATCACATGATTTACGTCTAAATTTCTTTTTGTTTGGCAAATTTCCATATATATATTTTTTCTTTTTTTTCCCCCCATCAGTGAGCTGTACAGTATAACACAATTCAATAAGGTTTAATATTCACTCACCTGGTGAATCTGGGTTTTTATCTGGTCTCTCTTCAGTTCGGTCTTTAGAGGAAAAAGAAGATAAATAAATTATATTAAATATCTGTGTTCTGATTTTGTGTGTGTGTGTGTGTGTGTGTGTGTGTGTGTGTGTGTGTGTGTGTGTGTGATTTGTACACATTATTTATTCTCACAAGTAATATCTTTTTAAACACACAGTTCATTTACTCCATGTGGTGTTTGTGGTTGAGCTCGGTGTGTGACTGCAGGACTGAGTCTTGGAGAATGTGTGTATAATATTCATTTCATTAATGAGTGTACACCTGTGTCTGATTAACACTCATCCTTTTTACACACACTGTCTCACTATTAAAAGAAGACGAGCAGCGAGAACCTGTTGTTCAGAGGAAAGAGGAGTCGTGTGTGTGTGTGTGTGTGTGTGTGTGTGTGTGAACTAGAATAAGAGACACAGGGTTAGAACTCTGACATCAATCAGAGAAGAGACATTAATAACTCCTGCAACAAAAACACAGAAAATATACCTCACAACCTCACTCTGTGTGTGTGTGTGTGTGTGTGTGTGTGTGTGTGTGTGTGTGTGTGTGTGTGTGTGTGTGTGTGTGTGTGTGTGTGTGTGTGTGCGTGTGTGTGTGTGTGTGTGTGTGTGTGTGTGTGTGTGTGTGTGCGTGTGTGTGTGTGTGTGTGTGTGTGTGTGATGGTCAGTGTGTGTTCTACTGACACTCACCATGGACTGTGAGATTAACACGGCTGATTTCTACTTTTGTGACAGATCTCTTGGGGCGTTTCACTCCCACGTTGCAGGTGTAGACTCCTGTATCAGTAAATGTCAGATTGTGTAACACCAGTGAACAGTTCCTCTTACGCAGCTCCTCCACAGGAACGTCCACACGACCCTCATAACCCTCACCCTGATACGACCTCTCACCCTTTCGCTCAAACACCATCTTGTATTGAGTTTCGAATTTAATTTCCCACTTAATATACGGTGTGTCATTGTCTACACTCGTCAGTTCACACGGCAGGACGGCTGTAGAACCCACTGGGCCAGATACACTGATCTCAGGTTCTGCAGAGAGGAGGACTGAGACAGGAGATTATAATATAGATTATTTTTAGTACACGTTTAAACAATGCTTTTATATTATGAACATGTTCTTGTATTACATTTAGTTTATAACAAAAATGTACTTACTCACACATCCAGTGCCCAATATGATGTAGAGGGAAATAAAGCAGGTCATGATAACGTCTGGTGGAGTGTGTGTAAAATGTCTAAGAAAAAAAAAAGAATATGCAGGTGTCAAAAGAGATTATATTTGAATACCAACATGATATTACTTCTTTGTTTTTATAATTAATTTAATTAATATTGTTAGAGGTGAAACAATCAACAGACAGAATTAGGTTTCTGGTTTCTTTCTTTTTTTTTTTTTTTGCCAATTCTGATTTTCTTTCTTTCTTTCTTTTTTTTAAACTTGTAACTGACAACAAACCTTTAATGAAGATTTCAAAATCTAGGTTTATTTAATCAACACCTAAACACACCCACTGATCCTGTAATGAACAGGTGAATCAGCTGTGTGTGAACACACCCCTGTGTTACATCTAACAAATCAATTTGTATAACATTCATTTGCTTTTAGATATCAAACCAAGAATCAGGAAAATTATAACATGGCTAGTATTGTTTCAGTATTTGTTTCAAAAACAGACAAAACAAACAAAAAACCCGCTACAGATAACTGTTTGTTTTCCAGTTTTATGATCAACAGTGCTCAAAAAGTGTTTTTTTTTTAAAAAAATTATTTTATCTAACAGGTAGCATGACCCTGAATATTTCACTTCTTTCTTAACGTGCTGCATTTTATAAGCTCTCTGACTTGGGCGGACCACAGACATGAAAGGCGAGGTCTTACGGAAGAAGGGGTTCGTTTTATTAGGAAAAATGGGGGAAAAGAAAGTCAGGACAATCAACTTTGCAAACATCAAATGGACACAGTGAAAAAACTGAAAATTAATAAAATTACAATCAAAAGTGAATCCGCCATGACACAGTTCAATTAATCACACGACTTATTTCAAAATTATAAATACAAGCTTTACCACAAATTAGACATAAAGACATGATGACCAAATATAAACAAACATACTGTGTGCCTTCCAATCAGAATTCAGGAGACATTAAGAGACATATTTCAAACAAACACTCTCGTCCATCTTACGCTCTCAATACACTTGCAACCACATGTCTTTTGAGTGTTCATGCAGCTGGTAAAACCACATGACTGGTAAGTGTAATGCTATTTTCTCATGTAGGTGGCACTACAGTGGATTATGAGCGCAATTCGTTCCAGAAGTGGGCTCGTATTTCAAAAACTTTTCCATAAGAAATAATGGAAACTCAAATTATTCGTTCCACAGCCCCAAAAAAAAAATACATAAAAATAATTCATACAAAATATAAAGTAAAAATAGAACAAATTAACCTGCACTTTACCTTTAAAAAAAGTACAAATAAATCCCGACAAATAAGTGTTTATTATGCTTTTATTTATGTGTTTATTAAGTGTTTATTTATGCGCGCAGGCGCTGTGTGTGTGTGTGAAAAGTCACGGTGTCCAATGACATGTGCGCACACAGACACAAAGTGCAGGCTGATACAGAGAGAGAAAATGGATCTGTAACCTCTCTAATGAGACTTGCTTTTGCTTTACATGTGCGCACACACGTGTGTTATAATAAACAGTACAGTTTGTAAGCGTGTGTTGTACAGAAAATAAAAGATGTTTTACGCGCACACACGTGGTCACAGTGTTATAGTAAACAGTACACATGTGCACGGATGTTGATTAGACCAGTAAGAGACGAGCACTAAGTCCCAGCAGGGGAGACGATTACCCACAATTCCGCAGCGCAAGAGAGAGAAAAACCATTGGCTCAGTTGTGATCACGTGACGCTCGGTGTCAAAACAAGAAGCGCATTCGTGATACATGATACTCGGCACTCGTAAACCAAGACTTGTTAATTTTTCAAGTCAAAATTTATTAAAAATCTTTGCTCGTCTTGGGGAACACTCGCAAACCGTGTTACTCACAATCTGAGGCTCCACTGTATATATCTAATGATCATACAAATCAAAAACAATTCCAAATAAGAAGTCAAATATTACACACTATTTATAACAAACAAAACAACCTTCAAAGATGTGACCAAAAATATTCAGACAGAAAATACACTTTATCTGTGACAGCTACAACTTTAAATAACTAACTAAAGACACTAATTCACCGTCACTGTAGAAAATGATTATAAGGAGTAAACTTGATCCCTTATAAATGTCTAAATCGACTCAATTTAAAAACATTCTTTAAAATGATGATCCTCAAATTAATATCCTTTAAATTATAACATGACACTTCAAATGACTGACTGATAATGAATCCTCAGAGCACAAGGTGAAGGACACACGGGGTGGGATACCAACTCATCATATGGTACAGGCACACACACCTTGCTATAAGTAAAGTGTGTGCCCATAAACTAGAAGTATACTATTATTGTATTATATTATTTCAATTATTATTATTATATAAACACACACACATTTACACTGTATACTCAGACATTGTGAATTAGGGTGTGTTTATGTTATTATTTATTTAACACTAGTGTTATTACGTGTTGTTTAAAGAGTTTGTAGAAATAGTTAAAGGGTTAAAGCTAAAAATAATCTAATAATCGTTAATGCACTCAGTGATATTATTTCAGGTTGAAGCCCACGTACATGTCTGAACTCTGTCTAACTTAATAATAAAAAGACATCACATTCTATCAGACTGATAGATTCTCTCATTTGTTTTTGAATTTCTTTGGATTTCAGTATGATGCCTAGCTTTTGAGGATCTTTTGGTCTACTTCACTTTTCCAGACAGGTCCTATTTAAATGATTTCTTGATTGTGAACAAGTGTGGCAGTAGTTAAGTTACACTTTTTCACACAAGGCTATGTAGTTTGGGATTTTGTTTTCCCTTAATAATAAAAACCTCCATTTAAAAACGGCATGACCTTTTAAATTGATATCTAATATTTAAATTAGTTTGATGATCTGAAATATGTAAGTGTGACAAAAATAAGAAACCAGTAAGGGGACAAACACTTTTTCACGCTACAAGTTTTTTAAAGACAAATTAAGTTTTGTCTTAAAACAATTCCAGCTTGTTAAAATTCACTTATACCACTTCAGTGCTGCTATTTGAGGAAAAGTGAAAATATGAACTTATCCCAGTTAAAATATTCAGTTTATCTTTTCTAATGAGCATGCGAATCAGTATCACCTTCTCCAATCTTTTGAAATATTTTTTGGGTAAATCATCAACCTTAAAACATAAAAAATACATAACATCTCATTTACGAACCTGCGCAGTATCCTAGCTAGTATGGCAATGTCGACCATGACGGATTGTGAAGGCTGGGGCGGTCTTCCAGCGGCTCTGGCCAATTTGGTCGACTAATTCGTCTGCTCAATTATATTGTCATCCCAACTGCAATCTACGCCAGTGAAACGTGGAAGACGCCTGCCAGG
Organism: Clarias batrachus; assembly: GCA_003987875.1. Lineage (NCBI taxonomy): Eukaryota > Metazoa > Chordata > Actinopteri > Siluriformes > Clariidae > Clarias > Clarias batrachus. The sequence continues at coordinate 4,780 of QMIH01004035.1, read as the reverse complement.
ATCACGCAACGACTCAATGTCGCCCAGCAATGGTGGCTTTGGAGAATCTTATGTGTCTCATACCGTGACTGCATCACCAATGAAGACATTCTCCGCTGAACGGCGCCCCGCCCCCTAAACGACATTGTGAGTGTGCGACGTATGCGATTTGTGGGCCATATACTCCTTCAACCCTCAACCCAAAAGCAATTCTGTGGGCGCCCCAAAAATAAGGCGGAAACAAGGCCGACTACATGCAACATGGAATTTCATGGATGATCTCCGCTCACTTGGTATTTCGTGGGATGAGGCCAAAGACCAATCACACTGGAGTAAAAAAATACATATTTATTGTTTCAGTAATAAACTGTTTTATGGTACAAGGTAATAATAATAATAATAATAATAATAATAATAATAATAGAAGAAGAAAAACACCTATTTCATATTTTAGACTGTAAGATGTATAACGATTACAACCAGGCTAGGATCACTGTGACAGAATACTGTAATGACTTCTTAGAACAAGAGAGATCCCATTCTGTTAGAATTATTAACATTTTTTAAAAACTTTGCACAGTTCTCACAGTGTTCCTGTAGGTGGTGTAACACTGTAGCGCGAACACGTGGTGGGTTTAATTTATAAAGTCAGTGGTTAAGCTGATTATCAGAGGTGGGTAGTAATGAGTTACATTCACTCTTTTACATTTCCTTGAATATATTTTTTGGAAAGAATGCACTTCTATGAGTAGTTTTACTGCACCATACTTTTTACTTTTACTTGACTAGATTTGTGAGTAATTGTTGTAATTTCTAAAAAATAAAAATAAAAAATCGGACATTACGATTGAAAGTTATTTAGTACTTGAATAGTCTTTTGACTGAATAATTTTTTACTCCTACTACAAAATATTATTTTTGAAGTACAGCTACTCTTACTTAAGTACAGTTTTGCTACTCTACCCACCTCTGCTGATTACTGATGGAGAGCAGCTGTGCCTTATAATTCAGCAATATAATTTTTGTGGCTGCGTTCCATTCTGAAGTGTACTTCACAGTGTGCTCCCTATCCGTTTGTAGTGAATGTCGGTAAAGGGAACTTCCCTCAACTAAACTCCACCATTCGGAACACCCTGTGAAGTCAACAGCGCAGACGTCACTTCCTCCGTGCGTTACCATGGTAACTTAAGCCCACTACGGACATTAAATATTGACTATTTATTGAAACAAAAACTGATAACTGATATGTTATTAATCATACTATTGAAACGTGTATAACTCGTCCATAAATTATTGATTAACAATAATAATCAATAAATTTGTATCTTATTTCTCATTACTACTACTACTACTAATAATAAAAATAATAATAAAATCAAGGATTTCTTGATTAAATTAAAATGTACATTTTTGTGTCCTTTTAACATGATGTCATCCTTGATAATAATTATATAAATCCTTTTTGAGCTCAATTTTTTTCACGCTCCAGTGAGACAAAATTAGTGATGGGACATTTTTCATTCCCTTTTTCGGCGAAGTGAACACCTGTTGTTCACTCGTTCCCTACACTGTTACAGTTCCCTTTGAACTGAATATTTTCACTCTCTGAAGACACTGTAGTGCACTAACCCTCCTTTCCGCATTAAACTCTCGCGAGACTGCGCCTCCCAATTACCTCGTTTTAAGAAAGCCCGGGTACGACAGAGATCATGGCAAAACTGTACGCAATACAATGGGTAGAGGAAAATGAGGAAGGAAAGGTCCTGATATGCACTGATTCACTGTCAGTACTAGCAAGTTTAAGATCATTTCATTCAAAGGCAAGACAAGATATTTTGTATGAGGTACTTCAAGCGTATACAAGGACAATAAACAAGGGCATTAAGGTCATCTTCATGTGGGTACCAGCACATATAGGAATTAAGGGAAATGAGATAGTAGATAAATTAGCCAAGGGAACACTCACAAGAGATAAAGTAGAGGTAAATGTTAAAATGAGTAAAACAGATGGGAAAAGCATCATATGGGAGAAAATTACCCAAAAGTGGCAGGATAGATGGGACAGCGATAGGAAAGGAAGACACTTGTATAAGATACAAGGAAAAGTGAACAAGTAAAGAGTGGGAGTGGGGAAAAGGAGGGAAGAGGTAGTGATGACAAGATTAAGACTGGGGCATAACTTATTAAATAAAACACTCAAAATGATAGGAAAACACCACACAGGACTGTGTGACAGATGTCAGGAAGAGGAGTCAGTAGAACATGTGATCATGAGGTGCAGGAGTTATGAGGCACAGAGGGAGGTCATGAGGGAAAGACTGAAGGCAATAGGGGTGCAGTTCACTCTAGAAGAGGTGCTAGGGGCAGATAATGGAAGGAAAAACAGGATAGTGATAGCTTATCTACGAGAAACAGGGGTAATGAATAGGATTTGAAGGAAAGAGTGGGGAATAAATGGAAAAAGAAGACCAAGATGATGGGAAGTGGGGGGTATAGGAAGGTTTTTTTTTTTCTTTTTTTTTTCTACCTACCCTCCAACCCACACTCCGGAACAGCGGGGAACCGTAAGAAAAGGAAAGAGACCATGACCAGAAGGTGGCAGTAATGCAACATGATGGATGCCAACTGCCGGAAAACACCAAAGAAGAAGAAGAAGAAGAAGAAAGCCCGGGAAAACATTGTCCCATGTGTGACTTGCTGGTTACTGTACGCTTGCCTCAGAACTGTTTCGGATTATAAACTCGTTATCTCTGAGGATTTTTTTAAGCCCCCAAAATCAGGATTATTCATTATTCACCAGGACAGCTTTACAGGACAGACATTCTCTATCGTGCTCTCGGACTGATTCATGGAAACCGGTGAGACCGACTAATTTCTTCCGCGCGCACAAACACACCATATACCGGATTTTAGACATTTTGTACATCCACTTACAAACTGAAAATGTTGTGTGTAAATGTAAATATTGGTGTTTAGTTTACTTCAGTGTCTATTTGTTTATAATACATGTTTGTGATGGTTTGACTTTGTGTTGCTTGCTTGTTCTTTGTGTTTCATTAACAACGGCTCTCGAGATAAAAGTCCCGCAAATCGTGTAATCCCGGAGTAATGGTTTAACCCGAGCGTTACAACAATTTTAACGTTTAATGAGACGTTTTTACTGAATCATATATTAAACATTTCAAATATAAACATACCATACCCTTAAATCAACACACACATATGCATTAACACTTATCTAAACACATACGTGCGCGTATTTAAATATACAAACTCAGTGTTTCTTACTCGCTCAGATAACTTTCTTACATTCAAATAATCATCTCTTACTTTAATGTAAACCTACGTTCTACGAGAATTAATCACTTTAGCAATGTTTAGAACTTGAGCCTAAGAGACTAATTATCAACACGTGCTACACAATGTTTCTGTGCTAACACTCGAAACCGCGGTGAAGTTGTAGGTCGAGCTCCAGGTGTTATGCGCTAAAATGCCCCCCTGCCACGGATTGCACCCCCACAAAATCTATCAAATATATTAGGACATCACAATCAAAAATTGATATCAAGTATATTATATATTTTTAATCAAATATATTATTACTATTATAATTAACCCTAGGCACGTGACAAATTAATACACGAAAATTAAGACACAAATTATCATATGTTTTGTGGAACATTTATTTTGCAGGGGTTTGTCATGTAATACAAAAATGTTTATACTAAATAAATATTGTTTATGATGAAAAACTGCACGAAACGATCATTATTATAAATAAGCAATATAAAAATATGCATGTACAGTATATGAAAAAATATAAGTTATATATTTTCTCTATACTACGGTTTTTTTATATTGGTTATGTTATAATCAAATTCGTTTGGCGCAATCTGTAAATAATATACCTATGAATTTATGTTCTAATATAATATTTGATAGAGATTATTATGCAGGGGGGGGGGGCAATCCGTGGCAGGGAGGCTTTTTAGCGCATAACACCTGCGCTTCCGGTTCCGATTTGTGACGGAAATCGGACGCGCGAATATACAACTTACAACGCCGTACTCGCTAATGCTAACAAGCTAACAACGAAGTTGCGAGTTCGCGGCTAACACATTGAAGCGCTCAAAGTACTACTAAATAAAGTATCACCATCTAAACTGACACTGTAGACCAAAATCATATCACCAGCTGATAACCCTAACTTACTAGCGGCATATAAAAAATATACATTAATGTCATGACTGTATCACACCAATCATTCTCCGGCAAGATAGCGGACAAGGTACAGCAAAAGCGCCCGTATTTACTATTTGAAGTATTTAAGAATACGTCTCAGAATCGCGCTCAAAGTTAATTTAGGACTGACGATATTCCTACCGTAGAACATATGTGTTAATAAAGCTTCAAAATCTTACTTTCGTCGAGGAGTAGGACGTAACACACGGAGATAGACGGAGAAACGGGAGAGAGGGAGGGGCCGGAGGGATGAGAACAGGCAAGGGATCAGCAGGGGGGCTGGGGAAGAATAGTCTGTTTTGCGGTGGGAAGAGGGTGAAAAGAAGGGGAAGAGGGGGAAGAGGGAAAAAGGAGAAAAAAATGAAGAGAAAAAGGAAAAATTGAGAAAAAAAATGAAGTGAAATGAGAGTTAATACCATCTTTGCTGTTTCCCCTAGTTGTAGATGGCTAATGTCATTTGTAATTTTAAGATTTGAATCAAAAATGAACATTTTTATGCATTAGGCAGGGGAGGTTGTGGATCCAAAGGTCCCAGGTTCGATTCCCGAGTATGACTTTT
>QMIH01004034.1:0-17285 GCA_003987875.1 Clarias batrachus | reverse complement strand
TGTGTGTGTGTGTGTGTGTGTGTGTGTGTGTGTGTGTGTGTGTGTGTGTGTGTGCGTGTACCTCTGTGTAGATGTTCAGGTCCATTCAGAGCCACCTGTATGGCGGTTTGTGCGTCTGTGTTTTGAGCCTTTAAAGCTTCAATCGTCTCTCTCAATTCTGCCAACTCTGATTCCTACACACACACACACACACACACACACACACACACACACACACACACACATTAGCCTACACTAATTACTATAAAAAATAATACAAATCCTGTATGTAACTTCACTACTAGAAGATGTGTGTGTGTGTGTGTTTCAGCATGTGTTACCTTTTGCTCAGCTGTCATGGTGAGACTCTGTAAGCGACCTGTCATGTTTGTCAAACTCTTCTCAAATGCTGCAACCAGGTGAGACTACACACACACACACACACACACACACACACATTAAAGTGAAATCTTCGGTTACAGAACTGAACTGAGTGACAGAAGCCTTAACGAGAGAGATATTACTCCTGATTGGTTGCCACACTTACATTGGCTGAGAGCTGAGATGTCAAGGTCGCAACCTTTTCCTGAGAAGCGTCAAGCTCCCGGCGCAGCTTTCTGATTTGCTGCAAACAGGATTTTCTCAGKTTAGGCACAGGGAATCAGCTTTAATAGCACAGAGTGTGAAGAGTTACGCTGAATTCAACACTGATAATAATAACGAGCTTGGACACTTCATGGAGCAATAAAAATTAACTGCTTTTTTAAATTAACAGTAAAATGTTTTTAAATGCTTTAAATTAAATAAGAGACATGTTACAGATTAATAAATAGAACTGCTTATATTGCATATTTTGTATTTTTGAATGTTTTTAGATGAATGCACTAGCTATAATTGTGTAATCTTCATCTGCACAAAGTTGTATAATCAATCAATCAATCAATCACTTAATCAATCAATACCTTTATCAATCCTTCAGTCACTAACCAAGCAATCAATCAATCAGTCAGTCAGTTAAAAAAACAACCAATCAATTAATTTATCAATTACAACCAGTTTATAAATCATTAAATTAATTAATCAATAAATGAATTATTCGGGCAATGAGCCAGCCAATCAATTTATTTCATATCAAATTTAAAGACGTTATGTATTAAAGCAGTAATTTTACTCTGGTAAACACAAAAACATTAAAATACAAAATTAATAATTTATTTAATTAACGTAATAAGATAATTACACAAATATAATTATTAATCCATGTCTGAAATTTGTATAATTATACAAATAAACAATATACCTAAAACGAAAATAAATAAATTAATGAATTAATAATGATAACAATAATAATAATAATAAAAATAGACTTTTGACATTTTTCAGACACACACACACACACACACACAGCAGAGTGGTGAGCGTACCTCAGAGTGAGCTTTCTCCTCGGTCTGTGGGGAAGAAATGAAAGTTATTGATAAAGTAGTGAATGATTGATTTATTTCCCCAGCAGCAGTCACTTCAGTCAGACAGCGAGACAGAACAGACATGATCACAAAGCCCTGATTTCACCTCAGACAGGAAGAGAATGAGTGAGAAAGCCCCGAGTGGAGAGAAAGCACAAGTAAATCAAACACCTAGGGCCCTAAGGTTTGAGTGCACTACCGGGAAGGGTCCCTACTTCATCAGTTAGCAAACTTTCAACATGAATCTCGCAATTTAATGTTTTCCTAATGATGATTCTATAAAACGTCTCTTTCATGAGACGTACAGTATGTACGTGATACACTATGTGTATGTTTAGGAGAACACGTGACGGCGTTCGGTGCTAACTGATGAAATGGGAAAGTTCTCTGTAGTGAGGTGTAGAAGTGAAGCCATTCCACCCGGAGTTAGTGCCGGATCTGTAATCTGCAGCTGCACACTGAGTTATTGTTCACTGAAACACGGAGAGACGCCTGTCCCCACACACACACACACCGCCTTTACCTTCTCCATGTAGGCGTACACCTGTAAGTGAGAGAGTGTGTGTGTGTTTAAACTGCACGGTCGCCAAGTCAGGTGCCAAAATTAATGAGCAAACACAAATTCAATAATGGCAGGAATATATCCGTGTCTGTGTGTTTTATGATAAAGAAACATAACATATATAAAGAAATGCAACAGAAATCAAACACTCTGTTCCTGAGATAAAACACCAGTTACAGTAACTCCAGAGTCGACAACACATCACAGAAACAAAGTCAGAAAGAGAGAACTAGTAAAAAAAACTAACAATTATGAAACATAAAACATAAACAAACAAACAAAAAAATGAAAATGAAGCATCAGAAACTGAAAGAAATGAATAAAGAAAAAAAAAAGTGTAAAAAGAGGTGTAATACCCCTCATGACCACCAGAGGATCAGGGTCATAGAGTTCAATAAGAAGAGAGTGGCCTGGAAGAAGAAATTCTAAAGTAGATAAATTAATAATTAATATAAATAACTAGCCAAAGTAGAAAAGAAATTAAAGAGAGAGAGAGAGAGAGAGAAAGGAATAAACAGAAGGAAAAAAAATAGACAGAAATGTTGGGAAAGCATGTAATACTGCTGATAACCAGCAGAGGGATACATATATTTACACCACAAAATCTTTAGTTATTAAGTGAATAAGATAACCAAATAATAATAATAAAAAGATTTATATAAAAGAAACTAAAAAAAAAAGTACCCAGAGTAAGAAAAAAAAAAATAAATAAATAAAAGAACAAACAAATGTTCAAAACAGGAAGGAAGAAAAGAAAGAAGGAAAAACAAAAAAAGAGTGATAACAGAAAAAAAAATAAACAGGCTAAATGTGATGCTCTGTACTTAAGGACTCTCCGACGCTAATCTGTTTGACGCTAAACATCAAAACACTTTCCACTCTGATTAATCCTGAATCTGACTCAGAGCGTCCAATCGGATAACGTGTTGTAAATGTCACTCACCGCTGAGTACAGAGATGACGTGCTGGACACCAGGGACAGAGACGACCCGTGAACTGCAGAACAAAATTACAGGTGAATAGATTTAGTCTGAGAGGGTAATACCGCTCACAAACAGCAGAGGGCGGAATGGTACAGGACACCTGATAAGCCCTGATACACTGGACACAATGTACTGTGGACACTCACGAAGTCAGCCAGGAGGATTAATAATCGCACGCACCTTCGTCAGTGCTGTCTCGGAATGATCCGGAACGACTGATGGCGCGCGGCCGTTCCTCCAGCGACGTGTTACTACCACACAACACTCGGCCGTCACCATACAGGTCGAACGCCTCCTGATCCGGAATACTGTTAGACCGAGTCATAGCACCTGTGGGACTCACTGAAGAATGACACACACACACACACACACACACACACACACAATGCATAAACATGGCATTTATGTTATGTATTAACTTCTGTAAGCTGATCTTTGATTCTTGATGTTTTAATATCGAACTAAAGACATATTTAACGACTAAAATAAACCAACATGGGTGCATTTACTTGTAAGCATATCACTCACCCAGGTTGCTGTAATGATATTTGCCGGTGGGGGGGGAGAGGGGACTCCCCGTGTCCTGCAGTCCCCCAGTGGAATGAGACCGAAGCCATTCTTTACCTTCTTCATGAGACATCTGTCTGGAGGAGGGAGGATGTCTGACAGAGGGAGACATTAGAGCWYGTTTATATCTCTGTTACTGCTGCGTCTGCAGTGTTAATATCCACACATGCTTATACACACACCAGGCTCTATTCATCGCCGGTTAGGATGAGGCTCTGACATRACTAACTGATCACGGCTGGCTGAAGTATGCTCAAAAAATAAAAGTTATGAGGAAAAATATGATTTTATTAGTACCTTAATCCCTTTTTGGGGAGTGTGTTTCTGTCAAGTGTCATGCTGTTAAAGCAGAAGGAAAACACAAAAGTGTGAGAAGTTTATTTACACACACACACACACACACACACACACACACACATAGTTGTCCTTATAATATAATAAAATCCTTCTATAGGAGGTACAGGGTCGTTAAAGCACCAGTATCACCTCCTGGAGGGCGCGACATGACCAATGGACGGCGGTAGCTTTTGTTTTGTGACTGACTTGTTATCATAACCAACTAAAAGGTTGTGAACGCCAATTGAACGTAAAGTGAAAGAGATATACTTGAAATGCTTTCTAGTATGGTTTGATGGTTTGATCCCAAAGTAGACTTGCAAAGGGACAGCTGCTCACTAAGCCATGTTGAAGTTCACCCATTGTTGTTGTTCTGCTTGCCGCTAGCATTTTTTGCCTCTAGCATTTTTATTTTGCCACTAACATTGCTGAGAAAGTTGAGACGTACAGGGACGTACAGCATACAGGGACGTAATAACATGACTCTCACTATTGAAGTGGCACTAGCACAAGAAAGGAACTAGCACCTGGTTCACTTTGGTGGAAAAGGGGTAAATTATGTGTTTCCCTTTCTGCTAGTGTAGTACATTCATGGTCCTTCCAAGGTGCTATGAACTTTTTCTGTATTCTGTGGGACTCTGACTCTGAGGGACTGTGTTTATTCTTATGTTGACATTTGTGTTCGCTATAGTTTCTGTTTTCATGACCCCTGTGTATTTCCTGTTTGGTATCCGATCCAGATTTTGACCATTTTCTGGATTCGGGCCGCTCTATAAACTCTGTAGTGTCTGTGCTATACTGTTGGGCTGTTGTTCTTGTTGAAGAGATGCAAGGTCTTAGGTTGTTTAGATGTTTTTGGTGATATGCTAGTTAACTAATCTCTCCTCTCCTCGCGCTGTTCTGGTTTTGGTTTCTGTGTTTTGGTTTCTTGTACTAGCCTCGTCATTCCTGAATTGTGCCGCCAACAGGGGCAGGAGGTGTAGCTCAGTAATTTGGACTACTGCTTGGAAGGTCTGAGGTTCAAACCCTGGCATTAACCTTAAGCAAGGCCCTCAACACGTCAACACTCAGATACCGATTGAGATCAATACTACTCTGGATATGTGCCTCTGCCAAATGTAGTAAAAGTAGTAAATAGGGTATATGATTTATACCTTTAGTATATATTCATCTCTTTACAGTTAACACTGATGAGCAATAATGTATTTTACATTACTTCCCAGTACCATACCAATGACAAGGAAAGGTACATTTTGATCCCTTTATGTTTTGAGCAAGGATATCTTGTCATGACCTTCTGGCTTCCATTTTCCTTGCCATATAACAATTATCTCACAAGCACCATAATTCCTATTTATCACCTATCTGCTGTCTATAATGCTCTGAGTATTTAACAAGTATCTTCCTCTTCGGTCTTCAGTAGACAGCTTCTTTTCCCATGATCACTACTGTGCACACTGATGCGCGTACAGTACATCTTCAAATCAGCATTGCTGGCTCAGGTGTACCTGGCTCAGGAAAATTATCGTCTGATTCTGTCACCAGACTGAAAGTCATCAAGGTTATGATCTATGACCCCAATCTTCCAAGCTGACTCAGATTTGTCTACCACTTTGTTGTGTAATAGCTATAAGATAATGCTAAAATAATTTTAGCTCAGGTCCCAGCAAGTCTTCCTTCGCATTATCTTCAGTGGGAAGAACTCATAGCATTCTGGGCAGGGGGCAGGGGTAGCTCAGTGGTTAAGATGTTGGAGTACTGGTTTGAAGGTCACCGGTTGAAACCACAGCACCACTAGACTCCGCCTGTAGGGCCCTTGAGCAAGGCTCTTAATCCACAACTGCTCAGATGGATAACAAAATAAATGTAAGTTGCACTGGACAAGAAATTTTGACCAACAAATTAAAAATTGGGTCCACCCAAATCTTAATTCAATGCCCAACCTTTGTTATTTTTCCTTTAGTACAGTAGCTTCAATCTGAAGAGGATACAACACTCTGGTCAAGTGGTTCTTACAACTATCACCCCCACCAGACAATGACCACTTTCTTTACAGTCTCCCATTTGGTGCAGAGATTCCTCCATACCAGTTTGTTCTGTAGAGTCTCAACCCAACAGTTGGACCCAGACGACTGAACCCAACAGTTGCAGCTTGATGGTCCTGGGATTTTAACTCCCCATGTTTCAAGCAAGAACAAGCAAGAAGGATGGGTAACGATGGGCTCTTTCTGAGACACACTATAAGGTAGTGCAACTTTTTGCAGTGCTGGTGTCAGTCCTCTTCTGCATACACACCTTAGAGTGTCACTCTATCGGACTAGAATGCCATCCCTCTCACCCAGAAATCATGGTCAATTACATGTTCTTGGACTACTGACCATCTGACCATCATATTATATTCTGGTACTTACTTGTTCCAAAACACCAATAAAAAACATCATCACACTTAAACAACCAAGAAGAATTGAATCAAGCATGTTACTGCTAGTACTGCTAATGTCTCACACACACTGTAACACACTGCTACTCTCTAATAGACACAATTACACACAAACAAAATGAAAAAATCATTTTAACAAGTATACATACACACCACATACATACCCTTGGGATAGTGTGGATTTAAGTCTTGGTGCATGTTGATGATGTGGCCCAGGAAGCTCAATGGATTCCGAGCTGGTGTGGAGACTGGTGTGTGAGCTAGTGTGTAAGCTAGTGTGTGAGCTGGTATGAATGCTGCTCAGCGTCTCTTTGCTGCCAGCAGATGAACTGCTGAGGAATTGGCGGGTGTTAGAGAGGGAGTCAGGTGTTCTGTTGCCCCCACTGCCCGGGGAGTCGAGGGGGGAGGTAAAGGGAGCTGACTTGGTGGAGTCAGGTGAGCTTGGCTTACTGTTGCTGCACTTAGTGCCGCATAGCCTAAGAGAAATGGAGAGAGAGAGCATAAAGATGAGTCTTTAAAGCACCAAACAGGTTTCAATCATTGCATTACACTGCTCAAGTTTCAAGTATTGTTTGTAGACATACAAATATGTCCACCACCAGGAGGCAGCATTCACCTCATCATTAATAAAACCACAGAATTGCCTGAGAATAAATGGGTAGACAGCTAAAATTGGGACAGAGAGAAACGCCAAGGATGTGACAGACATAATATATACTTCTATCCATCACTTGATCAGCCAAACCTCTCACTTTTTTCACAAGCCCAAGAAAAATGTCAGCATGATTCAGCGGCCTGTCTCTCACACTCTGTCCCACCAAGTCTGCCCATGTCGCTCTGGTTCTCCCTCAAGCACACTCTCTCAGTATAGCCTAGGATGAGTTTGCACTTTCCTTATTTATTTTTCTGGGTCTTAAGATTCAAAAAAGATTATCTTAGGTAAGGATTCTTTTTGGTAAAGATTGTCTAGGTTTATTAAAATGTTCCAGATGCTTCTGAGCGGAGTGTGCGGGGTGTGGACTACACACGGCCAATTTTAATCAGCTAAATGTGTACCTGAAAAAAAATTCACTTAAGCAGCTGTGGCTCTGAGCACCAGGAACCCTCCCCTCCTCAACATTACAATCACGTCTAGACTTGAGACACTGACTCTGAAGATGCCCCGAAGGAAGGTAAAGTCACCAATTGCTCTCCTTCATTATGAAGTCACTTAGCAAACATAGTAAACCACTCTAAAGTCACTCTAGCTAAAATAACACAACTTTTCTATGATTAACTCAATATTTAGCTTTGGATAGCCATCCAGCTTGTACAGTATCACAAACCATACCGCAAAACTTTCAGGATGGATCCCAATACAAGGCTAAATTAAAGCTATAGGTATATCTTTCTCCTTACCTTCGGAAGGTGGGTGAGGCAATGTCGGGATACTTGGATCCAGGTTGTCTGAGTCCTGATTGGCTGGATGTTGGGCTGGATTTAGGTGATGTGCTTAGTGTTGCTCCCTCCTGTTCTGATACTGAAACCTTCTCCTTGTCGGTCTGATTTACACTAACTGGGCTTGACCTCCCTGAGTCAGTCTTCCCTCCGTCCTTCCTTTTTGAAACACCATTTGCAGTTCCAGTTCCAGGTCCTGCTCCAGGGCCAGGGCCAGAGCCAGAGCCAGGTCCAGGTCCAGATCCAGCCCCAGCTCCACCCGCAGCCCCACCACCAGCCACAACCCCAGTCATAACCCCACTCCCTTTCACTGTGGGGGATTCGATAGTTCGGTAGGATTTAGCAGGCCGTGGAAGTGAACGATACTGAAGAGGCATTTTAGGCCCACCAATGCCCAGAAGAACCCCATCGTCATGGTGACGGTACCCATCCAGACTTGTTTTCCTGGATCCTCCCACCACACAAGTGGTCCCACCCACCTTGCCAGCTGATTTGGCTGGTATAGACTTGGGTGCTGCTAGTTCTGTAGCAGCTGGGATCTTTTTGAATCCAAAAGAGCCAGTGGTGGGCGGAGGACGGGTGATGCCAGATTTTTTACCCTCATCACCACTGCTTTTGCCCACATCTGATGGAGAGCGTTGCATACTGGGAGATTTACAAGGAGTCTTAACTTTTTCTGAGGCCTTGGCATCGTCTGTTTTACCTGCTGGAGGAGAAAGGAATTATTGTTATGACCGAGCAGATGACAACCAATGTGATACTTAATACCGACCCGCCTATTTATACAAGACAAAGACACACCCACCTGTCATACTCAAGGAAAGACCCATCAGTTTCACTCAAAGACACATGGGCGTGTCATTGAGAGAGACAGGTGGGTGTGTCTTTAAGTGAAACTGATGAGTGTCACCAATCATACACCCACCTGTCTCACTCAAGGACACACCCACCTGTATCACTCCATGACACACCTACATGTTTCACTCAAAGAAAGACCTATCTGTCTCATTGAAAGACACACCCATTTGTGTAACTCAAAGACACACCCATATGTCTCACTCAAAGACACACCCGCCCGTCTCTCTCAGAGACATACTCATTATCTTACCTGGCGTTTTGAGGTTCGTGTTGCTATTTTTATGCCGTGGTGAGGTGATACCCGTTTGGGCGCTCATGCCCCGCCTCCATGATCCTGTCTGAGACATGGGATGCCCCGCCCCTTCCATTTGAGATGAAGAGTCTATGATGTTCTCAATTTGTTCATCAACCTTCTTCAAATCTTCAGCGCCACACCAGCTACTGCTATTCTGATTAGACTGCTGCTTAGACTGCACACACACACACACACACACACACACACACACACACACAAACCAAATATGGATACACACTTGACAGATGGTGCATCTTCTCTCAGCAGCCAAGACAAGACCAGCATTCTCAATCTGCTATGCACACACACCTTTTGCAGAGTGTGTGTGTGTGTAAGAGAGAAAGAGAAAGATTCTGGTTCATATATATATATATATAAAATGTGTGTGTGTTTGTCTATACCTTGCTTTTGTGTGATGAATTCAGTGTGTGAACATCATCAGCTCCAACATCAAGAGAGTCACTCAGACCACTGCTGACTGAACTACTGTCGTCGTAACTACAAGGAAATATAAAGGAGAAAGATGTCAAGATGTATTAAAAATAAGGTCCATCTAGGGTAACTCTGACTTCTGGCCAATCCGAGGACACCAGACTCACTATGATATTTCCACATGATGTTTTAGAATTGTTTGTGATTTTTTTTTAACTAAAGTTTACTAAATAGTATGGACATTCCCTTTTAAAATTGTTGTTTTCACTTTTTCTGTTGCTTTACTTCCCGTCCCGTCCGGTACTTTTGTTTCAAAATGCATTATCAGTAATCTGCAGCAGCTGAACAGCATCAGTGATGCGCCATCCTGTAGCAGTGATTTGTAGAATTTCTGCAAAGTGAATCACCTGAATCAGTTCACAAGCTCAAATCGGACCGAGCAAATCAAATGTTCTTATTTTTATCCATGATAAGCGCTGGATCTGGATCACATGCTTCATTATTTAGTTGTGCTCTGAGCTCCGAACAGTGAATCAAAATTTGCTGACTCAAAGATTCAAATCCCTGAATCATTTCAGGCATCATGTGCACCATCTGTTCGTCTGCTGTGAGGTGCTGAACATGTGTCCCTTTTCCCACAATGCACCATTTTCTAATATATGCACATCTGATATTGCGCATGGTACTACATTTAGCTGTCTATTTATTATTCGACCCAAAAAAATCCCCCTAAAGAACTTCTAATGCTAATTCTACCTCACTTGTCATCTGATACAGCGCTAACGAGCCCTGATTGTGCTGTAACTCTGAGACCTGTAGCCGTGCTGCAATTCTAGAACGATTCCAGCTTGTGCGCTTCACCAAAATAAACTCTGATATGTTGGATGAACGAATTTTTTTCTTTAAGAGAAGTAAACACTGTGCACTGAGCCGTGCCGTAACGTCCTCATACAAAATTCAACACCGGGAGCAGCCCAGGGAACAACCTGCAAACCTCAGAATGGCTTATGAACATGAAGCATGAAGCATATTTAGGTCCATTTACAAGCTAGACATCATTTGTTACGCTACACAATGTACGGGCACCCCATACATGACTGGAAATGGACCACACCACTGAGCTTTGAGAATCTTTTTTTCTTCAGATACAAACATGAATCTTCCGCTCACTCAGAGGTGAAAGCATGAATAAATAATCAGCATCTTATGTCATTCAAATGCCTCTTTGAATCTGCTTCGGAGGAAGAAATRAACTAATAAGTGCTGACGCCAACATAAAAATAAGCCTCAAGTGAGCGCTATTAAGGGACTGCACAGTTTTGCAACCTATTCATCCACAATTTGTTCCACCCTGATCTCCTCCTAATTGTACCCCTGGACAACACAACGCTCACGTATGTGAGGCAGTAATGACTACTGAGTTATTTACCAGACAGGATACAGTAAGCAGCATTTCCTCTGGTGCAGTAATTACTTGTTTGTGTTTAGCTGGGAGATGGCTGCTGTTTTCTGTTTGTCTCGGTTTAATGCCCGTAATACTGTAGGTGTCTTGTCTTTTGTCTTGACGKTGGGCTTCATAGGCTGCATACCTCACTGACTCATTAAGTCTATTAGACACGAGGAATGAAGCTCCACTGCGGATACAAACAACTTCGTCTTTCTTGTGTGTGTGTCGCTGCGACAGTACAGAAAAAGTTATTTAACAGTACAAAGTACACAAATCTGGTGGTTGAGTAACAGTAGAGATTCCCTACGGCAAATAGTATTTGAGTAAAAGTAGAAGTTCTCCATTTACACGCGTACTTGAGTAAAAGGTAAGGCGAGTCAYGCAATTACGCCTAATAGTCAACAGTCTGACATTCCCACGCGCTACTGCGGGTACGTGACGCAACACCATGCAGGACTTTAGTGAAATAAAAGCAATTGAAGTACAGCAAATATCTGAGAGTAAAAGTAACAAGTATGCTCTAATAAGTAAAGTACAGATATGTGAAACATGCCCTTAAGCACGGTAATGGAGTACACATACTCAATTATCTYCCACCTCTGCTCATGATGGGATATTAAGATAGGAGTGTAGGATGTGGAACCATAAACACTGCCTTCAATTATTTCAGGTATTAGCTAGATGAAGAATAATCTGAGCAAACATTTAGTTACTGTGCAGCCATATAGAGATGAATCCATGACGATGATGTGTTGTAGCTGCATAGAAAGAAATGATGTATATACTACAAATGTAAAAAAAAAAACTACAAAAAGAAAACAGAACAAGATATCAACTACTGAAAAAGTATACATATTTACATTGTRAACCTAGTAACAACTGTATAGTTGTAATTGATAATAATAACCACATAACCGCTATGACATACAGTATAACCACGTTAACAACTGACTAGTTACAGATACAACTTTAAAAATAAATAGGAGAATCCTTGGTTTGTAACATTTGAAATTTCGACTGAAAACTGAACATCCTTTGCTGCATTTTCATTGAACAAACACGATTAGCGCTAGCTACAGTACAACTCCTTCTGCTAGCGCTACAATGTGCTTCCATTAGCTAGTTACACAGAACATTAGAAACATTAGAAAATGATTTTTCATTCATTGTCTTTGTATGTTTTAAACATGATATTAAAATGCAATGTCATTATGTTTAAATGAGACTCTAAATGTTGGACCATAAAAAGATTTCATTGTTCAGTAATAATTATMGTTTTCTGCGGAATCTCAACTCAGCTTCGCTTAAAAAMTWAAAAAATAAAACTAAAAAGCTAAAGTTATCTTTTAGCTGTGCGTAAAGAATGTGATACAGTCATATTTGTTTTGTTGTTGTTAATCCTGACTCGGAGTCTGACTCACCTTTCTGCTGTGTGAATATCTGTGAGCGTTTAATCGGCCTGGCTGTACCGTTTCGTCTGTTTGGTCTTTCTATCGCTCACAGCAAGAAGGAGAGAAGGAAAGAAAGGAGGAGGAGGAGGGGGAGGAAGAAGTGCAGCTCAGCAGCAGAGAAAGCAATGACGCAGTATGACTCCACCATCCTCTCCTCCTCCTCCTCCTCCTCCTCTTCTCTCTTCCATCTCTTCCTCACCACCACCCCAACACCATCATCATCATCCTCATCATCATCCCGTCTGTCTGATCTGCACCCTACCATTTACACACCCTCACAAGCAATCTGTCTCAAACCAGTCCAGCTACATGGGCCCGCGCCCACCCACAGGTGACGTCTCGTTTACATTATGATAAGAATTTAAAATGATTTTTAAAAACATAGACCGTCTCGAATTAAGTATTTATATATAAGCAACAGATAAGTGCTCACAGTGTTGTCAAGAGATTGCAAATGCTCTTAGTAATATGCCACACCCATTCATGAGCTGGAGCCAAGAGCCAAGAGAGGAAATTTGGCAGTGTTCTCTAAGGTGGGAGGAGCTACCACTATGGCCCTAGCCGACTCTGAATGTCTGTGAGCTCATGTATGAGGAAGAGGGAAAATAGCACGCCACACGGTAGAATAGACAGCGGGTGGGTGGGAGCCAAAACTAAATAAACCTCAGGAGACAATTCGACACAGGTGGCATCACATCATCTGTCCACCATGGTACCGCCCRCTTCTGGATGACAAAAGGGATTGTACATACTTACTAACCTTAGTAATCATTTCCAAGTCATTCTAAATGGCTGAATCCCAAAAACAGTCATGATCAAGGGCACTACCTGGTGTGTGGAACAAGGGATTGTACACCCTACATCGTACACTAGCTTTCCTTTTAATGCTATTTGGAATTAGCTATTAGTTAAAATGCTTAAGCACAGCGTATTCCATAGCATCGTGTCATTTGCAACAAAAGCACTGAATGAGCTAACGCTAACATTAATGCTGGCAAATGCCACAAAATCCAGGAGAAATCACRTATTTGTACACCWYCTGAAGTAGYCATGTTATGATAAATCAAACTTGTATGCAAATTAATATCTTCAGTATCTTCTGCATCCATTTTCACATTCTTGTTTCTCTTTTGAATAAGTTACAAAGAGTCCACTACATCATAGGGCATATGAACATAATGAGCAGAACAGAAGCTATCAGATGCTAGATTATTTTCTGGCTCAGAAATACACCTTGAATATAATTACCTTGTAACTGCCTTACGCTGTTACATCATTGTAGTCATGTGACTGTAAAAGGTTTTATTTTTCATTTTATTCTCAAATAGTTATGAATACCTACTTAAAATGTATTGCTAACCTGTTTATTTTTAGCATAATATTTTTAATAAAAAGTTTCATGGTTTGAATGAATTAAAATCACTTGTGCTGTTGATTCCTGACTTTTAATACTAATACAAATAATTTAAAAAAAAAACTTGCTTTGTTCTTGTTTGTCACTATAGCTACCTACAAGAGGCTTTAATCTCAAATAAGATTAGACTTACGGTACTTTTTTAAGTATAAGCCATTTTAACATAGAACTTATACACTGGAGCGTTTGAGTTACATTATCGTTTATAACGTCCTTCATGACAGTTATGCTTTTTGATTTGATTGTGTTGTGGTGAAGTCATAGCTGTATACGAGTTATTAATTCGTCTTTCCTAATTTAATTCTGCAATGATAAGAAGGATAATTTTATTATAATTTCTAGTCAGATGATCACATGTCTGTAATGTCACCGGCTTCCAGTGTTGAAAGTCGAAAACAAAAAATTCTTCAGTCGTGCAATAAGATCMGAMGAAATGAAGAAACTGACTTTTTCCTAGTCGTGTACACACCCTGTCTGAAAATATCCAGTGTGTGGGATGTGTGAGCTTCTCGCTACTGAGGACTGGGTGCCATTTGTTTTTCACGATATACTGCTTTCCTCACGTTCAACAAACCTCACTGCGCTCACAATGCTCAGCGCGAAAAAGTCTGCATGATTCATTTCACACTGAAGATTTTTAAAAAAGGATGTATGGAGTTCACACATGAATACAAAAATCTAAGTTCGACTGTCTTTGTTTAATCATTTCTCCCTTTCTGCACTTCTCTCCAAAAGCGAGGGATGTTATTTATTCATTTGTTTCGCGTGGCTGTAAATCCCAGCGCCCCTGAGCTAGCTCATCACTTATAAATGAAATTATTTATTGATGGATAGTGTATTTATAGTGCTTTTATGCCCTTTACCTTCCCAACGACTCACACAGAGAGCTCCCTCTAGTGGGACATTCGCTCTATCTGACCAATCAGGAGGCAGAATTTCATCATGGCATCATTTTAATTAGCTAAGGGTTGTTTTTTTGCAAAAAACAAAACAAACAAAAAATACCAACAGAACTGCGTTTTCGGTTTTATGATTCTCTTTGATTTTACAAATATTTAACTTTGTTATTGTTCTACTCTATTATTCTAGGATTTTAGCTAGTTGTTTTTCATGTACATTTTCTGCTTATCTTTTTATGTAAGCACGTTGAGATGTCTCTCTATATGAAAAGTGCTATAGAAATAAACTATATTATTATTATTATTATTATTATTATTGCTTACCTTACTCTTCCTACTAAAAGCACAAAAAATATTTTCCCATCTAATAAACTGTGTTTAAAGGCTCTTATTTAAATTTTTGTTTATTACAAACTTGTGCTTTATTTCAGCACAAACGTCCCACCTCATTCACCAGAGATAACAGAAAATGCCAAAGATCTGTTTTTCATACACAAATCTTTGTTAATCTGACGTCCAGCTGTCCCGAGCACACGGCTGATCTGGCAGATTGTCCTTCATCTGTTTCATTCATTTTGCAAATTTCAGCAATGTTTATTACTCCACAAACAAATTTACCCCGGACCCAGTCCAGTCATGTGGCAGTAACCAGTTACACAACCAGACATCAGACATCGTTAACTGCAGTTCAAGAGAACATCCAGCACAGCATCAATGATTTCATTTACCTGCTTCTAAGTTATGTAACGGTTGCTATGGTTACGTCTGGTAACACTGTCGTATCACCCCACTGTAGTTAAACTTAACTAAACCATTTTCACACACTGAAATACTTACATAATTCATTTCAGTGTAATTATAGTCATCTAAAGCTATTATATAAAACTGTTTGATTGCTGAATCACAGATATGACCCAAAACCCAAACCTGTTCATGTAATTTCAGACTGTTGCCAGTAAAAGACCTATGATTCATAACTGTGATTTGTTAAATAAACTTTAAAAAAAAAGTAAATTAATAAATAAATGAAAAACAGTTAATTAATGCACCAAATTATTTAACCAAATTTATGTTCAAACTTTTCAAATATCTCCTTTAAATAATAAAATTTTTTTTAATTTGCTCAATATTCATAGTACGGTATGAAGTTACACAATCCGCGGCACATTTTCCGTGAAAAAAAAAAAATCTTTATGGAAAATACTACTCAAATAAACAGAAAATGAAGCTCTTAAAAACAAACTTTTAAATACATTGGAACTAACAAAAAACACCCCAAAACCAAGAGCTTTACAAATGTCAAACAAAGTTTTTTAAATGTTAAAGCTATAATGCATTTTGTGTGTGTGTGTGTGTGTGTGTGTGTGTTTACCTGTCAGCCTCTCCCTCTTTAACCCGCTGAATGAGCTCTCGTGTAGACGGAAGGTCCGGAACACGACCCACATTACGAGAATACACACCTCCATCTGTTACGTAGCTACACACAGATGAAATGGGCTTAAAGTGCATAACATACAAAAGCAAGTTTTCTAGCTTAATTTTGTGTGTGTGTGTGTGTGTGTGTGTGTGTGTGTGTGTGTGTGTGTGTGTAGTGTAATCTTACCCGCTGCTCATATCATCTGTCCGTACATTTTTGGCCAGTATGTCCCCATCGCTCATATATCCACCCACTTCCTCCTCAAGCCCCGCCTCCTTTTCACCAAGCTCCGCACTTTTGCCCACTGTAGTCGCTGCCCTTCTCAGCGGTGCTGTGTAGACCAGGCGTGAGGGATCACCATAGCGACCAGTAGATGAAGAGACGGACCTTGAAGGAGCATAACTGCCAGTATGGGATGGGGCATCACCTGCCTGAAGTCGAGGACTCTGAGATTGTGATTGGCCAAGACGCCAGGACATGGGGGCAGGCCGAGTAGAAAGAGTCGACATACCACGCCCACTGACTTCTGTCGTTACTGTAGAGTCAAAAGTTGTCTCTAAAGTGCTGCAAGAGAGACAGGAAGAGGCAGGAGGTTAGGGGTGACTTTGGGTGGATGATAATTGGAGAGGTGAATTCCAGGAAACCTTAAAACAGTACAACACAGTCACCAGGAATCCCAGGCCTCCCGGGTCATGCCAGGGTCTGCCTGGTAACGGGATTAAAATTTTCACCATTCTACCACGTCCACATACCACAACTTAATGGTATAACAAGGCCACTGCCCTCTTAAGAGAATTCCAGTCCCACTGCCCACTCCTCAAACCCATGGCCTGCCATGTCCATACTCTACTTTTACCACTGTCCCATTACTTTTATAAGCTTTTTAAATGTTTGCACACTTGCACTGTCCTCTGTTTTATATGATTCCCATCTAAGTGGCCCACAACTGCCACGGTGCCACCATCCAGTCTTCTAATTAACACTTGATCTCATAGTCCAGTTTTCACACTTTCCATTGCTTACATAGAACCTCAGTCTCCAACACACATACACACTATTTACCTTACTACAATCTGCTCCAAAATTGGTCAAGAGTACCACTCAATGGTTTTCCAGTCCTACTGTCTGTCATGCCAAAGGTTTCTCCTCTAGTAGGCGATACTTTCGCTTCTATGCACCAGGACAACAGTGCATCACTCCCACACTTCTATCATAACTGCTACCTGTATTCTTTTTTCAGTCTTTTCCATTATAGGAACATTACTGATTTAAATAGAGAACTCTATTCAAAAAACTAGATATCTA
>QMIH01004029.1:0-17660 GCA_003987875.1 Clarias batrachus | reverse complement strand
GTCTCTGGTGAGATGTCCCCGGTCTCTGGTGAGATGTCTCTGGTGAGATGTCCCCGGTCTCTGGTGAGATGTCCCCGGTCTCTGGTGAGGTCAGGACGCGCACAAGACCTTCCCAGGAAAGCGAGACCAAAACGTTAGCTCTGCTGCAGAGAAGTTCATTTAGAGTCACCAGCCTCAGAAATCAGCAATTAACCTCAAACATCACCTCAGATTAGAGCCATTATGAAGCTTTACAGAGCAGAAGAAGCAGATGTACATCTCAATATCAACTGTTCAGAGGAGATTATTGTGTGTTTTGAATAAACAGCTTCAGCATTGGCGTCCAAAATAACAATTATTAAAAATGAGGAGTTAGAAAGTGAGCGCTAGTGTGTAATAAATGAAGTGGAACAAAACACACACCTGAACTGATTCTGACATTTTAGCATTGACATTTTCGTACGAGTGTTAATGTAAGTCAGCAGTCCAAGACCTTCCTCCAGTGGAACCCTGAACTGCTAGATAAACACATTTTGCCAGTTTTACAGTAAGTAAATGTAAACTCTCTCTCTCTCTCTCTCTCTCTCTCTCTCTCTCTCTAGATCATCATGGCGATCCTGGTCTCCTGGTTCCTGTGTTTCATCTTCACGGTGACGGACGTGTTTCCTCCACAGAAGGATCAGTACGGATTTTACGCCCGCACAGACGCCAGGCAGGGCATCCTGGCAGCCGCTCCCTGGTTTAAAGTTCCCTACCCATGTGAGTGAGTGTGTGTGTGTGTGTGTGGAATTTAATTCTCACTGGAGTTCCAGTTTTCTTGATCTTTTAGCGCAGTTTCGGCCTCGCTGGGTTTAAACACAGAATTATAGTGAGAGTTTTATAGCAAACAAAACAGTCRTGTTTATTTAAAACATTTAAATGTAAACATCATATTTCATACTTTTAAGACTTTCATTTCATTGTTTTCTTCTTAATTAACCAGTTTAACACAAAGCGAATTGATGATTTATTACAATATGTTTATCTTTTTTTTCTTTTCTTTCTCTTCTTTGTGGTTGTAGTTCAGTGGGGGTTGCCGACGGTTACCGCGGCCGGGGTGATCGGGATGATGAGCGCCGTGGTCGCCAGCATCATCGAGTCTATAGGAGATTATTACGCCTGCGCGCGGCTGTCCTGCGCCCCGCCTCCTCCTGTGCACGCTATAAACAGGTTCGACACACACACACACACACACACACACACACACACACAGTGCCCTTAGGCTGCAATAAAGCCTTCAGGATCGAGGCGTTTTCACACATATGAGTTTGTTATGAAGATGAATGACGCTCTGTGCGTGTTTTCCCGCATTATTACCAGACAGAAAGCCTCGAACGCCTGAAACAACCTGATCATTTGGGCTTTTTTCACTTTCTTGTAACAGGCAGGATTTTTTTTTTTTTGAAAAGGATGAAAAGGACCCTTCTGTTTTCTTTCCTTTGTTACTTTTTCTCTCTTTTTTTTCCGATAATTTCTAAGGAGAAACTTTTAATATGATAGAAGAAAATGTAGTAATATACCGTACTACAAATGATAAAGCTTGGTGCTGTTTTTTTACACGGTGCTAAAGTGACCTTTTATGCAGTATATTGTGGATATTTTCTGTCACTTTTTCTATAATATATAAAAACAAACTTTTAACACTAAAAACAAGTTTAAGCTGCATTGCAAATGTGTGAAACTTGCTGTTTGTTATTTTTTATTATTTTTTATTTATTTATTTATTTATTTTTTAATTCATTTAAAAAATTTTTTTTTTTATTTTTATTATTATTATTATTTTTTAAATTATTTAATTATTTTTTTTATTACATGGTCATCAGTGTTTCTTTTTGTGTTTCCGTGTCAGGGGGATTTTTGTCGAGGGCCTGTCGTGTGTCCTGGACGGTTTGTTTGGGACAGGAAACGGTTCCACGTCCTCCAGTCCAAACATTGGTATCCTGGGAATAACGAAGGTACCTGAGCGCAAGTGAACTGTGTGTGTGTGTGTATAGAGGGGATGATTGTGTCTGATTGTCTGATTATGTCTGATGTCTGGTGTGTGTGTGTGTGTGTGTGTGTGTGTGTGTGTGTGTGTGTGATTGGTGCAGGTGGGCAGTAGGCGTGTGATACAGTACGGAGCGGTCCTGATGCTGCTGCTCGGCACCATCGGGAAGTTCAGCGCCCTCTTCGCGTCCCTCCCGGACCCCGTGCTCGGCGCGCTCTTCTGCACGCTCTTCGGCATGATCACGGCCGTGGGTTTGTCCAACCTGCAGTTCATCGACCTCAACTCCTCACGCAACCTCTTTGTCCTCGGCTTCTCCATCTTCTTCGGGCTGGTCCTTCCCAGCTACCTCAGGGGAAACCCACTCGTCACTGGTGCGTAAAAACACGCGCGCAATTATAAGGGCTGTTCAGGTGAAACCAGGACTTGTGATGACGAAGGCGTAAAAGCAAGCGATTGACATTTACAGAAGACTTCAAGCGCAATATGGTGATGAGACGCTTAGCCGCAGTTAAACGTTTTAACGGTGCAAACTCCAGATTTTTTAAAATCACCAACTTGCGAAAGAGAGACACACACTCATTCACCGACACCACTTGCATATTACAGGAACTCTGAGTCATTGCCACGTCCCCCGTACAGTCCTGACCTCACTCCAAGCCAGTTCCACATGTTTGGGCCATTAAAGGAGTTCCTGGAAGGCCGGAGTTTCAGACATGGAGCCGGCAGCCGGAGTGAAAGAACTTTTTACCTTGATGGTGTCCAAGCACTAGTGAAACACTGGGGCAATTAGTGTAGCAGCGGATTATATATAGAAATAAAGGGAGTTTTTATTCTTATAACGGGGTTCTGTTATTCTGTGCAATCAAAGGTCCCGGTTTGACTTGAACGCATGTCGTAGATATATATAGTAGAACCTTGGATTACGAGCATAATTTGGGATACGTAGTGGGCTCGTATTCCAAAACACTTGTAAACCAAGTCATCATTTCCCATAAGAAATAATGAAAACTCACATTATTCATTCCACAGCCCCAAAAAATAAATACATAAAAATAATTAATATAGTCTATAAAATGAAAAAAAACTAATTAATCTGCACTTTACTTTTAAAAAAAGTACAAATAAATTCTGACAGATAAGTGTTTCCGTTGGTGCGCGCAGGTGCCGTGTGTGTGTGTGGAATTAGCCCCTTCCCTCGCCTCGTTTTACACAGTAACACTCCTCCTCCCTCTCCCCAYCTCGCTTTTTAAGATTCACAACAAACACACACACACACACACACACAACTGAAACACCGTTTTAACAGGAAAAAAAAGAAATCTTTCTGAGACTGGCATGAGCGTATATTAACAGACTCACTTAAGTTTCACAACAAGTGCATATACACAGCGGAAACACCGTTTTAACGGGGAAAAGGCGAGACTGGCACGAGCGCATACTAAAGGAATCACTTAAGTTTCACAACAAACAGGCACACACATAAACACGGAAACACTGTTTTAACAGGGAAAAAATAAATTTCTCTGACCTGGCGTGAGCGCATACTAAGGGAATCACTGCGCTAAAGTAAAAAAAAAACAAAAAAAAAAACAAATGAACCAGCACCTTACCTTTGAAAAGAATCGCGACAGAGCAGAGTTACTGTGGGTTTATGAAGCCGTGGGGGGAGGGGGTTAAGGTGAGAGAGTGACGCTTGGTGTCAAAATAAGAGTCGCATGCGTGATACATGATACTCGGCGCTCGTAAACTAATACTTGCTCGGTTTCCGATTAAAAAATTATTAAAAATCTTTGCTCGGTTTGCGGAACACTCGTAAACCATGTTACTCGTAATCCGAGGTTCCACTGTGTGTATGGTGTGTGTGTGTACACAGTACTGTGCAAAAGTCTTAGGCGTCATATTATCTGTAGTACAAATTTTGTTATATAAGTTTATGATGTCTGCATTATTATGTACAAGACCACTCCCTACAGAGATAGACTACAAATTAATGAATAAATAACAGAATAATTACAGAAGAATATTTGCATGCCTGTAAAGAAAGCCACATATTACATGACGGACCAGTTTTCTTTTTAGTAAGTAAACCATGCATTTGGTTCATCTTTAAATTAAGGGAGTTCCTGGGAGGCCAGCGTTTCAGAAGTGAAACAGGCACTTATGCAGGGGATTAAACAGAGAAATAAAGTTTTTACGCTAAAGTCAAGTCCCGGTTTGACTTGAACGCCGCTTAGCAGTGTAAACTTTGAGCTGTGTTCCTGAAGTTCACCTTCACTTCTTAATACTGCTGTGTTTGGATTGTTTCATCTCGAGACCGCTTTCTGCTTTTCCTTCCCTCCGTCACAGGAATCGCGGAGGTCGACCAAGTGCTCAACGTCCTCCTGACCACGGCCATGTTCGTCGGCGGGTCCGTAGCCTTCATTCTGGACAACACTATCCCTGGTGAGTGTGTTCTGCGTTCAGTGGAGGATTCTCCTGCGTGTGTATGACACTGTGCAAAATAAATGTGTGTGTGTGTGCGCGAACAGGCAGTCCGGAGGAGCGAGGGCTCCGTAAGCTGAAGCGCGGCTCCTGTTCCGGTGCCTCCGAGGTGAAAGGGATGCGATCCTACGACCTGCCGTTCGGCATGGACTTCCTGCGGCGCCACAGCGCCTTCCAGTACCTACCCATCAGCCCCACCTTCAGCGGCTACCAGTGGAAAAGACTGGGCGGAGCATGTCGGGGGCGTGGCTGCTCCCGCGGAGATGAGGGCGGGGCTGTGAGGACGGAGGCAGGAGAAAGCGGAGTGTAGTGCGGAGAGTGTGTTCACGCTGTTAAAGCCCACTGTGTGTGTGTGTCTGTCTGTCTGTCTGTCTGTCTGTGTGTGTGTGAGAGAGTTGGTTAGAGCATGGAAAACTGGTGGGTTTTCTTATCTGTGAACTTTAAACACACACACACATTATTTTGATCTTCAGTATAAAAACCCTACAGATGGCGCGACACTACAAAGTGTTTCAATTTTAGTAAGTCATGGAAACATTCCACCAGGGGGCGACAATCTTCGACCGTGGAATGGAAACAAAACACACACGTTACATTCTTCTTCTTCTTCTCTCTCTCTCTCTCTCTCTCTCTCAGCAAACCTACACTGCACTGAGAAATGCAGTTTACACTTTTTGCTCGTTTTTTAGATAAAAAAAAAATATCTATCTATCGTGATTCATCTGATTTATGCAAAGGTTTGCAAGAAACACACTCTTTTTTTTTAAAGCAGTTTGTCAGTCTTCAGTCTTATAATCTTCGAAACGCTCTCCGCTTGGCTCCTGTCTGTGCCTGGTGTACTGAGGTTCCGCTGTCGATGTGACGTCTCGCCGACTTTCACTCGTTCTACAGATTATTAGTGCAGGTTTAACTTTACATAGAGTCTCGTGAGACAGGACATGAGCAGCTCCAGTAACGTGGTTTGGTCAGAAGAGCAGAAAGCGGCCAGGAGGGTTTAGTGGAGGTAAGTGATCAAGTCGCTACGTCACTTTCCCCAGGTGAAGGCGAATAGTAAAGGTGTGTTTTGGTGTCTGATGTTTGATGACTTCTTTACGATTGCGTGAAAGCTACGATGCTGAGCTAGCTAGCAAATCATCTCTATTGTCAGCGGTTTCTCAGATTTTGAGCTAAAAACAAAGCGTTTTTAAAGGTTGGAGAAAATTCTATGCTAGAAAAAACTGGAAAAAAAAAGCATGTAAACTCTTTGTAGTTGTCGCTCTTGCATTAAGAAACACTTGATTGTAACAAGCCATTTTTCTGTGGTGAAGTTTGTCTACGGCAATAAAAAAAAGTCACAAAAACATCCTGTTGCGATGTCCCTGAGGAACTGGGCGTGATTTGAGAACTGTTTTATTGATTTATTTATTTTTCCTCCTCTCAAAGGTGAGACAGACTTCTCCTAGCATTAGAAGCTAATAGTTGAGGGGGARAATAAAGAAGGAGGAAAACGAGCAGACATCAGACACCAAACATGTCTTGAGTGATGGACCGTCTTTCACAGAGACAAAAGCGTTCATGTCCTGACCTAATGCTCTTCTGTTTAAAAAGTGACACCATTACGAGCTTGGATATCAACACCACAACCTTTTTTCTTTCTTTTTTTTGCTTGACTGGAGTTTGGACTCGTACACTTATAAGCATTTTTTTTCTTATCCTGCATCGTTTCTCATTGAAGCACGAGGCCACGCTCAAAAAAAAAAAAAGTCAAAAACATGTCACTAGAGACGACTGCTTCATTTCTTCCTTTTCCTCCAGCGTATACAGAAGCATGTCTGGTATTTACTGTGTTTATTTATTTTTGCTAAAACGAGAGCAGACGGACATGAGAAATTCCATGAGACAAAAAAAAAAAAATCTCAGAAATCACCAGAGAGATTTAAAAAAAAAAAAAAAAGAAAGAAAGAAAACACAGATAAAGCCCTGGGTGGAGTTTTGCGAGAGAGATTATTTTTCTTTACTGGAACGTTTGCTCACGACTTTACAGCTGAACTGGTGCTTAAATTTTTTTTTAAAGGTCATTCCACGTGTTGTGTCGATTTATTATTTTTTTTCTTTTTTTTTTTTCTTTATGCCGCAGACTTTCTCGCACTACTGGATAAACTTGTGATTTCCAGGGCATAACTTTGTAATTTTTTTTTGTTGTTGTTGTTCATTTTGTTTATATGGTCAATGTTTTCATTGGATGCACTTGTAAGGACTGTCCTACGTTGGAACCGACATCTGTTTCGGTTTCCCGAGCAGTTTTACCCCAAATTTCTTGAGCTGCACCAACAAGGGTTAAAGGATTTGTTGATCCGAGTTGGAGTTTAATTCAGGCTGCGTACTGGATTATAAATATCAAAATGCTAAATGTTTTGTCTCGACCTACTTGATATTTGTAATAATATTGCTGCTTCCTTTTTCTTTTCTTTCTTTTTTCTTTATCAGAATTTATCGTCTTTAGTTTTAAAAAATCAGAACAAGCCATGTTTCTTCTTTAAGGAATATTTGCATTTCCTTTAATTACAACCCTGTTAAGATTGCAGATCTCATTTTTAAGAGATTTTATGTTTTTACGGAATTAGATTTCTTATTTATACCGAGTGTTTTGAGAGTTTGAAATCTCATCAGCAACTAAAACACATTTTTTGATGGAAAAATAATCCTTAATGTGGCAGAAGAACTGGGGTTAAACACGGATTAGAGTTACTCCATTAAAATTCTGGTGAAATCTCGAACTTTGTCGGTGCAGCCCAGAGACCGCTGTACATTTCCACAGCCGCTCTTTGTGCCAGTATTAGGAACGTAACGGAGGCGGAGCGAAGTGTGGACCTGGTGTTTACATCGCTTAAAAAAAAAAAAAAAAGGCCTTGAAACAAACTATAGTGCTAAAGTCTTGACACCAAATATCACAACATTGACGCTCTACAAGATAAAAATGCAGTGTTTTTATTGATTCGTCTTTCAGAAATAAGTGTTTAATGCTGAAAATAGGGTACAAACTACAAAAAAACACTAAAACGGTTTCAAGTCAATTCTTCAAATCTCACTTTCCGGTTTCGGTCAGTGTGTAATGATTCATTTTCTTATTGTGAGAAATTTAAAGTTAAAAAAAATATACTGTCCATGTTCTGCTGCCATAAATCCTAATTCCTCTACATTTGAACACATCATGTACAGATGGAACTGTTGTTTTGTTATTGTTGTTGATTTTGTTTTGCCTATTTAAGACATTTTTCTAATTAAATTCCATTTTCATGAGGAAAGCTCACACTGTTGACTCCTTCCACGTTACAAATTTCAGTTATCGTGATTTTTTTTTACTTCTGATTAACTGTTACTTCAGACAATCATATTCTACCTTAAATATTATTTAAGTTTAATTAAATTCCAAATCCACACCAGTTTATCAGTACAGTTGTTCGACACTAATTGGTTTTGTATAAATTAAAATGTTAAAATCAATTTGAATCCCGTTTCTAAACTTGGCT
Source organism: Clarias batrachus (assembly GCA_003987875.1). Taxonomy (NCBI): domain Eukaryota; kingdom Metazoa; phylum Chordata; class Actinopteri; order Siluriformes; family Clariidae; genus Clarias; species Clarias batrachus. The sequence continues at coordinate 9,665 of QMIH01004029.1, read as the reverse complement.
ATAACAATTGATTAAAGTGATTTTGTTCAAATTCAATAGTGAAAAATTTTAAAAAGAAAAATAGTTTTAGGCCCAAATATTATTTTGACAAATTTGGAGTTTAAAATTTTAATTTACAATTAACTTTTTATTTGTGTATTTTATTATCTATATAAAATCTACAATTTTGTTTTTTTATTTCCTGGAAATGATCGGCCTGCTGCATTTCATTTGGATAAATATTCTAATATAAAGATTCTCTGTGGGTCAAATCTTAAATTTCTGTTTCATAATGCATATTTAAATATTTTCCTTCATATTTTTCGTTCAGGGTTTTTTTTTTTTTGCAGCGAACATTATTTTGTGAGCGGAGTTAAGCAGAACACTAGGCCGCTTATCAGCCTGTTTTTAACGTCGAGCCTTTTCTCATGTAAAGTAGAGATGTTTTCCTGAGCAGTTCACCGTGTCCTCTCTATTGTTCAGTTTTTCAACCATTATTGTTTTCATATGTTCTTGAATGCTGAATACGACTCGGACGGGCCGTCTTGTTTAGTCCTCTTGCTTCCTGTCAGTTACCTGGTAGTTGCCACGGTAACCCTTGCTGTGATTTACGGTTATAAACTTTGAGCACTTGATTGGGTTTTTTTTTTTTTTAATTGGCAGTTTTTATTATTAATACACTGCATGATGCAGAAGTCTGAGATTTGACCCTGAGGTCAGAGTTGAAAGGTGGTGAGGAGTCTCAGTAAGACGGTCATAAGAGGATCAGAATCCCTTCAGTTATTTTGAAGGGGAATCTCTGAAGAATATACTGTTATCTATCTGAATTGTTGATCTCTTTTCTTCCTGTTGTTTTGCTCTTGATTTCTTTTCTTTCTTTCTTTTTTTATACGATTTTTGTTTTAATGCAAAAAGATGTGTTTATGGAGAACACGGATGTAAACGTAAATATTATAATACCATGCTGTCAAGCGCACCATTTTTGTTATATTTTTATTTAAATGAAATGAAAACTTGTTAGATTTTTTTTTTTTGAAAGAAAGTTTTTAGAATAGCTACTTTTGTTAGCTAGAACATTTTTCATAATGTATTTTTCTAACATTGCTTCCAGTTTGATGTCAATCGCAGAATAAAACGAAGACCATTTTAGTGCAAAAATGTATTATGACTATATGGATACCATGAATATATGGAGTAGAGTACCAGTGGGTGTACACTACGCCTGGACCAGACTTTGTGAATACTAATTGTAGCGACTGTTTTATTTCTTGCTCCTAAAATTATTTAAAAAGATGTTACACAATAAGTTTGCGTGGGCCTCGTTTGTTTCTTATAAAATGCAGAATGCTGATCGGTTTTGGGGAGAGAATTTTTAAAAAAAATTTTATTCAGGATTTTTTTGGGGGGAAAAAGAAGTGTATGAAATGAAAGCGAGAGGGAGAAATTGGTAGCACTTGATATCAGCAGATGTTGATAATGTCCCAACATAATTTATTTAAAAAATTACTGAAGAGTTATAATTATTTTTTTTACTGATTTAAAAAAAAATTTTTTTTTTTACATTTTTTGTAAAATTAAAGACAGGAACAGAAAATTCGGTAGCTAAAAACAGAAAGTATACAAAATCACAGGTTTTCCACAAAAAACTATATTTAAAAATAGAATGCAGGATAAATTGTACTTAAATGAATTAACAAAAAATACAGTTAAGTCTCTTTATGTGGAAAAATTTTGTTTTAAAAAACTTTTAAACATTTGTTTTGTACCATTTGTTACAGCATCAGATAAAACTTTTTTTTCCTCCCCTCTGGTATCCAAATCCACCATTTCATTTCCCCTTCCTGATCTTCGCCCAAAACTCATCCTGGATTTAATCTCTAACACACACTCGATAAAATATAAACACACTTCTTTTCCATTTGCCATTTATTAGGTAAACCTGCAACTTTTAAGAGGAATCTAAAGAGCCTGTGATATAAAGTAAATAAACTATCTTCACACCCTTATAGATTACTATTAACCAATATGACAGTAAGAAATTCAACTCTTTTTGAATAGGTGCATAAGTATTGGCTCCTTTTTTTTCTCCAAAACTTCTAGAAAAGCCCCCCCCCCTTATTTATTTATAAACTGATGTCTAGACAAATTAACCACAACATTAACGTTTTATTATTAATCATAAGAATTTTACATTTAATAGCGTTTGATTTGTCATACGTTTTACCCGAAGCTGTGGAATGACTGGAGACTCGCTGGAGACTCCTTCCAAAATGTTGAACATCACAGTTTGTTAATCCAGCTATTATATGTCTAGATATTAGTACAAAACCTCTGTCATTAGAACAGGCACATTAATCCTGTATGACCGTGTGATTTCCAGCTTCTCTACTGTTCAAGAAAATGAATCAACACCTCAGAACCGATCCAGAATTTTCCAGCGTATGAGAGAGATGAGGCGGTTCCCATGAGAGACCACCAGGCTCCTGTAGGACACTTGGAAAACCAGTAGATGTATTTAGAATCGGTCACACCATGCTTGTTAAACTATTAGGTGCCATTTGCAAAACACAAATTCCCATTACTACTCATTATAAGCTATTATAAACCCGCTAAGAAGCAGCTGCGTCTGGCTCCTGACCGCGACCGTCTGCTTTAACATGATTATCGCTGTGTGTGTGTGTGTGTGTGTGTGTGTTACGGCGCCAGAGCCGCCAGTGTTAATGGACTAAATCCAAAATGGCTTCCAGCTGGGTGTGCAGTCATGGATTGAGCTAAGGGGAATAATAGTAATAATAATTATTATTATTGTTATTATACAATAATTATATTAGCAAATCTGCCTTTCCTTCCCCCCTCATGTTTGGATTAGTGTGACTATAAAATCTACTATTATTTATTAACAATATATTTCAGAAATAGTTAGCAAACACAACAACAACGTGATCAGGGAAGGAAGCATTCAATATTGTTTTTGAGGAAGATGGACTTGAAAGTCGCTTTAAAGGACATGGAAATTGAGCAAAAAGACAGAGACATCTATAGATGGGGGTGATGCAACTGAAAGAACTCCAACTAGATGCTGAGCAGTACTGAGAGGAAATGTGTCGAGAAGAAAGGGTGTGTGGAAGTGATGGATAAAGTAGAAGAAGAGTGCAAGACACAAGACAAGACAAGGACGAATTAGAGGTTTTACGGACGGCTGGTCTGGAAAATTAGTGGCATGGTAGCGTAGTGGTTAGCACTGTTGCCCTGCATCTCTGGGTTCGATTCCCCCCTCAGGTCTGTGTGTATAGAGTTTGCATGTTCTCTCCGTGCTTGGTGGGTTTCCAGCATTACATTATGCTTTAATTACACAGTTATAATAATAAGGCTATAGCTCGCTAACTGATTCACGTGACCTATCTTCGAATAGCTAAAAAAACAAATGTGGTCAAATAATTGCTCACGCTTTTATATGCGCTTTAAGAATGATATCATAATCTTTTCCTCAAATGTCATGTAAAAAAACAAACAAAAACGTTGCTGAAATAATTTATGGAATTTATCTGAATAATATTAAATAGTAAATAGTAAGCTGTATGAAGTGTTTATTTGAATTAATACACTTTTTCAGCAACAACAGACATACCTGCTCCACTGGGCCAACCTGGCTATTGTTGAGGGGATTCCCCTCATTAATTATTCATAAGGCGGCGCGAGGAACGGGCCCGTGAAGCTGCGCGCTGATTGGCTGAGCCGGGATCCCCTCATTAATTATTCTGTTCTGTGAACAAAGGCGTTTTAACAGGCGTTAAAAGGCGCGCGCTGGTTGGCTGGTGCGTCGCACGCGGGCAGAAACAATAAGAGAGGGTGGTCCTGGCGCGCGCCTCCTGGGGCCACGGTCAGGAATCACACGACTGAGTCGACTCTTCTGAACACTTTAGATTCAGTGGTTTTGATTCAGTTTAATGCCTGGTTAATTTACAGGTCAAGCACGGTTACAGGATAGTAGTAAGTTATCAGTGCGAATAAATACAACGGTCACCAGTGGCCTCCACGGTTCCTAGATGGGTGGAAGTTATATTAATGTAATAATAATGAAGATAATAATAGCATTTATAATAGCATACACACTCTTACTGGTTGTTTTATCAGACTTAGGCCCTATATAAATCTTATTTACTCTTCAACTCTAGTTTTAAAGATGTATATTCATTTCCAGGGTGTTTCCCGTATTTTTCAAAAAAATCCCTCCTTTACCTGCATGCTCACTTTTTTTTTTGCACTGTCTTACGGCATCTTGACTTAATTTCAAAGATTTATTTAGTCATACTTTGCCATGTCTTGGCTTAATTTGTCTTGTCATATCAAACTGTCTCTTGGACTTTCTTGTGTCTTGCCTTAAATTGTCTTGTCTTGTCTTCCTTTATCATATCTGGTACCTTGTCATACCTTGGTTTACATCGTCTTCCTTTCTGTCTTTGTCCTACTTTCTCTTGGCTTGCCTTATATTGTCTCATTTTGTTTTCCCTCATGTCTTGCCTTATATTGTCTCATCTCGTCTTCCTATATGTCTTTTGTCTTAAATTTGTCTTGTTTTGTCTTTCTTAGTCTTTTCTGATTTTCATTTATTATATGGGGATCTGGACATGTTAATGAAACTCGAGACACATGAAATGACCACACGTGTGAGGGAGTGTTCTAGATCTATCTATCTATCTATCTATCTATCTATCTATCTATCTATCTATCTATCTATCTATCTATCTATTTTTATATATTTAGCATTATTATGGAATATTTAAAAAATATATATAATATAAAATAATATAATTAAAAGGCTCCAACCGAATAGAATATTTGGTGAATCGATTCACTTGTTCTACTCGCTTAATGGAATCGTTACAAAAAGAAAGAAAGAACCGAGTCGTTCTCGAGTGTCACCCTCCTCACCCATACACACACACACACACACACACACACATCCTCTTCGCCCCCACCCGCCTCCCAACACCAGCCTGACTGTTGTTTGCGGCGCGCGCGTACGGTGCTCGTTGCTTTCGAGACGGGCGCGCGCTCAGCGAGGAATCACCGCACGCGCACGGGATCAGTCACGAACCAGCAACCCCTCAGGCCGGAAGTGCGCCGCACGTGCGGTCGGGTTCTGCTCGGAGATTCACATAGAAGGAGAGAGAGAGAGAGAGAGAGAGGCGTGTGTGTGGAGATAAGGAGGGAGAGAAAGCGTGGACATCGGGAGGGATCCTCATCACACACACACACACACACGGAGCAGTCGCAGCAGCAGCAGCAGGACCAACAGACCGGTAAGTGGACATGAGACACTTGTGTAATGTGTGTGTTATAAAGAGATGTAAAGGCGGTTAGTGTCTCGTGCGAGCTCGCGTAGATCTCCGAGCGCGCGATCAATAGATCCAAGGAAAACATGGCTCGCGCTGGAACGCGTTCCTGGATCCTCAGCGATCTGCAGCAAGAAAATGAGTCAATAATAACAACAATAATATTAATTTAGTGCATCTGTAGCAACAAAATGACAACAAGAGCTATCTTGTTTCTTTTTGTTTGTTTGTTTGTTTGTTTGTTTTTTGTTTGTAAAGATGCACCCTGGTCTCCCCCTCTGTAGCCGAGTCGTAAGATTTGATGATTAATGGCTAAAGATCAGAACATAGGAACAGCATTCTGTGTATCTGATCAGATCTGATCTCTTCCCTTGGTATCGGATCCGATCTGATCTACTTTGCCCATTGCAGGATTATCAGAGACAGAATCGGAATCTGGTTTAATTCTCCAAGTATGTTGTGGCACACACACACACACACACACACACACACACACACACACACAAGGAATTTGATTCTGGCTGTTTGTGGCTCTCAAAGTACAGGCCAACATAAAACACTGTACATTTATTATAGATAGGACACGATACAGCAGTACCTCGGCTTTAATCCGTTCTGGAGGCAAATTCTTAAGGTGAAATTTTTTATTGTGAAACACGCTTTCTCATTGGCAATAATGTAAATGCAGATAATCTGTTTCAGTCCCCAAACATCAAACATCAAACATCAATATTACCAATTTCCATCATATTTTTGCATATAAAAACATTTAGAAAAGGCATGCAAATGAAATAAATGGACATTAAACCTCACTTAACATTAATTTATGATTCCTCTTAAAATGAAACTGAAAGCGGCTCCCTTTCCTTCATGCTACCGGTCTTGGGACCCATGCTGCTATGTCTGCACAAAATCTTGTACAAAAGGTAAAAAAGCTCCAAAACAATACATAACCTTGCTTCTCTTGGCTTTTCACTGACGCAAAAAGTTTTGAACGGCACCCGGACGTAGCCGTCATTCAGTTCGTTCTCTTGTATGCTGAAACTGCTTCACATGCCGAGACAAATACCTTGCAAAATTGAAGTTTTTTAGGCTAGGTGTCCATATGCTACTACTGTACCCTCATGTAAGTACACAACATTCAATAAAAATAAAGGCCGAAAAAAAAATTCTTAAAGAGTATGTAAGAGATACAGTGAGGGCGCAGGTAACTGTAGTGTGCATCACATATAATCAGCACTGTAATAATTATAATTATGACCCGTCATCATGTCCGACGCACTAATAATTTTGTGAAAGGTCAGAGGTGTGGCGTTGATGTCTGTGTTGAAGGATTTTTAAAGAAATTGTGTTTGTGTGTGAGACGTCACAGAGCATCAGACGTGCTAATGGTTTATAATCCAGCAGCGGGAAAGTAGGTCAGATCTGATCTGATAGCCGGCTGGAGCGCAGCTGAGATGCAGCAGGATGAGCCATGTTAAATCTGTTGTTCTTGTTGTTGGTGTTGTAATGGAGCTCGAGTGGGTGTGTTCAGTCACCCCACAGCGACTTGAACCCTTAAATAACCGCCACAGAAGTGACGGATACACGTCCGGGATCGGGAGTGTTCGTCGCCTGATGTGCCGTCTGGGACGTGGACTGAACAAAATGCCACATAACAACAACAACAACAACAACAAAAAAAGCAACCCTGTAGCTAATGTTCTGCTGACTATTTTCATGCGCAGTGCGCTGTAGTCGACTTTGTAACTTTGAGAAAGATTTGAAAAAGAAATATTGTGCAAAAATGGGCGAGGAAGGTAGCAACAATGTTAAATTGCAGAAGGTTGATTTGTTTTTTGTGATTCCTCCTAGTTTTGGTGGCATTTGCTAACGTTAGCATTAGCATGACCTTATTCAGAATATCCCGTGCATTTCCAGTTACGCTTCACAAAATGACGCGGGGGGTAATGTAATGTTACGAACACTGACATTTCATGCGTTCTAGTTAATAGCTAGCTAACTGTTTGTTTATTGAATCCTAAATGGCGTTAAATAGAGAGCAAGTGCGCTATGTACTGTAGGGTGTACAATCGCTTGTTCCACTCACCCAGTAGTGCCCTTGGTCAGGGGTTCGAGAGGGGTTTGGGATTCAGCCTTGTGTTAGAAGCCAGTTAGAGCTGTAACTCGAGACACAACATGGACGGTTCAGAGGAGATTCAGAGGCGACTGAGATGCGTCTTATGACAAATGCAAAAGATGAATATTTGAGACTTTAGGGTTCTCTAGTTCTTTATAGAACTCTAGAACTCTTTTTTTCAGTTCTGTATAGAGTCTTACAACTCTTTATTAGTTCTATATAAAATTTTAGAACTTTTTTTTTTAGTTCTACATAGAATCTTAGTACTCTTTTAGTTCTATGTAGACCCCTAGAACTCTGTTTTTTTAGTTCTGTATAGAAATGTAGAACTCTTTTAGTACGGAAAAGAACACTAGAACTCTTTTACAAGCTCCTGTAGAACTATACACTGTTATCTATTATCCAGGACCTCATGATGAGCTTCATTGTTTTTAAAGAGATCCGTGATTTATGAGGAACAGATGAATGCTGGCTTGAGCGCCCGCACACACACACACACACACACACACACACACACACACACACACATACGGTGGTGAACTCTGGGACCGCAAGCTGTTAAACTCATAAGCCGAGGGAAGGAAGAGAGGAGGAAAGTCTCCCTTGTTGTGGGCTGGCGAGTGTTTTCTGTGTCGTCATGACGATCGGAACAATAGCAAAGGCGCCCGGGAGGTGATGGAGAAACGGGGTGCTGTGATGTGACCCTTTGTGTGTGTGTGTGTGTGTGTGTGTGTGTGTGTGTGTGTGTGTGTGCGCGCATGAAAGACAAACAGACGTGATTTGGATCTCAATAGAGAATGAAGGTCAGCGAGCAGTGAGTAAGTACTTTGGAATCGGAAAAACCAGGCCTTCGGTGATGCAAACGCTGATGGAGATTAAAGCCAGACGAAGATATTTACACACACACACACACACACACACACAAACATATGAGCTTGTTGATGTATTGAAGAAGCATGTGAGAAGATCAGACCTCTACATATAAAATCAGAAGGAAGAAGGAAGAAGAAATTGTGTGTGTGTGTGTGTGTGTGTGTGTGTGTTTGGCTTAACACTCAGTTTGTTCCTCTTCCTCCGGCAGTTCTCAAACATCCCCCCCCAGACCACTGTGCGCACACACACACACACTTTTAACCTTGCTCACACACATTCACACACTCACTCGCTTTCAAAAGTGCACGATTAGTTTATTTTTTGTTAAATCGACACAGTTCAATTCCACACTTCCTGGTATTGACACTCGCCACAAGCCACTTGCACAAGTTTGCGAGTTCCTGGGAGGCCTGGGAGATGCTTCAGACCTCAAGCAGGCAGAGTATAGAGAGAAAGAAAGTGAGTTTCTACATCTCTCAGAACTGTCTTGTGTTATTCTGCACAATCTAAACTCCTGCCTTGACTCGAACGCGCCTCGTATAAATATAGATCATCCTGTTCCTGGATTCCTCGCGCATCGTCTGGCGCGCGAACGGTCGCGAGCGCAGTTACATAAGCGCGAGAAGAAGCAGTGTGATCTGAAAAGGCGCCCGGAGTCCTTTATTTATCTCGGGGCCTGAACGTGTGACTGATCAGCTGATGAGGACGAACGGGGAAGTGGGAACTGGAGCCGCGTCTTCGCTGTCCTCTTTATTACAGCAGGACGCCGTCTCGAGTGAACTCACCTCGTCAGAGCAAGACACACATCCACAGGCTCGATTTAAATAAATAAATAAATAAATAAATAAACACACACACACTATCAGCGTCAGTCCGGCAGCAGAGCACTGCTTATTCTCACAAGTGTTTCTGTGACGGATTGGACATGTTGTTATATAACTAACAGGAAGGAGGGACGGGAAGAGAGAGAGAGAAAGGAAGGAAGGAAGAAAGTGTAAAGAAGGCAAATAAATAATACAAACAAAGAGGGAGGGATAAATAGATGGATAGAGAAATAAATAAAGGGAACTGTAGATGGATGGGTAGAGAGATAAATTACTAGATAGAGAGATAAATAAATGAAATGATGGATAAATAGATAAATAAGTAAATAGCAGACGGACAGATAAACAGACAGACTAGTGTGTAGGTAGATAAATGGAAGGATGTGTGGAAAGATAAATAGAGCAGTAAATAAATAAACAAATAAATAAATAAATAGAGAAACAGACCGAGAGCCTGTTGTATCTGATTTTGACCTGAACACACACACACACACACACACCCACCCACACACACACACACACACACACACAGCT
>QMIH01004027.1:11706-24376 GCA_003987875.1 Clarias batrachus | reverse complement strand
AAAATTATACAAAAGGAACAAAAAAGAATGCATACAAATATGTATGATCTGGTAAATTGTAATTTTTTTATATCTAATATTTCTAGCTGAAGCATGATCATAATAAAACTGTGTAGACATTTGAAATAACATTTGTTTTATTTTATTTTATTTTATTTTATTATTAATAAGAAACATGCAATACATCGATCTGACCACTAGAGGAGCACTAGAGCGTTTACCATCCGTCCTACTCAAGTACTAAAACCTATTCACTTGAGAGCAAATAAATAAAAGTTATCTCTAAGTATGGCACATGCAACAACATAAAAAAAAAATAAAGCAAAATCTCTCTTTAATATTTATTATTATAAATAAATAATATTTATTTATTTATTTAAATCTATATGACAGTGAACATCAGTTAAATACTGTTCAGAGCGTCCTCAAAATGTGAAAAGAGGAAAAAAAATTGAATTTTTCTTTATAAATCAATACATTCAAACATTTCATAAAAAGCTATTTAAACACTTAAGTTGTCATTTCTCCAGCATCTTAATTGCATTAATTTTGGGTTGACAAATCTTGAACATTTTTCAACAATTGTTAAAGAGTAAAAAAATTATGTATAGTCCTATGTTTGTTATTTAATTATAGAGTTTTAACAGGCTAAAACTAAAAACTCTGATTCTGGTTAAACTTTCTTGAAACACCAGATGGCGCATCTTGGTCACATTATCAATGATGAACCCACCTGGGTAATGAGCCAGCTGGACCAGGGATAAGCCCTTTTGATCCACAGCCACCTTGACACTTTTTCTGCAGCAGTGATGATGTCATTTTACTTTTTCCTTCCTGAAAACATCATGTGCCAAATCTCTGCAGCGCGACTCAACTGATGCCTTCTTCATTCCTCTACCAGTAAAAGATATTTGTAATTATGTACGATCCCAGATAGATCCCTCCTCTATCCCAGAGAACAGCGCGTTCCATCATAACCACTTGCTTCGACCAGTCAGATGTTAATGACCAAGTCTGGCCTGAGGTCACCCTTGCAATGTGTTCCAGAAAGGTCGCCTTCAGCTGCCAGTCACGAGCTGAGACAAGCACCCCGACTGTGGCCCTGTGCACTGCTTGAGGTTTCTCTCCCACCCTGACAAAGGCAGTGTTCTTCCTTGTTGGAAGTTGGTGTCAGCTACTTCAGCACCTGGTCTTGGCAACAACTGTACCTCCTCTCTCCCAAGGATTTTTAGCAGTAGCTTAAATTGTTCTCCAAAGAACCTCTTCTCAGACACAGTCGGCATGTCGGGGTGTCGGCTAACCCCATCAATACACAATCCTTTTCTACCTCTGCATGGAGCTCTCCCTGAATCAGCTGATGTCTCTTTCTTCTCTTTGCTTTTTCTTAGTGAGGTTTGGTCTAGCTGCAATGTCCAGCTTCTTCAGTTACCACAGATGCTACCAGGATGCTGTGTGACAAAATAACATGAGTGTTATATGAGTGGAAGAATAAAAGAAAGACTATAAATCCAGAACAACAAAAATAACAAGCTTCACTTCTGCCTGATCTCGGCCCGGACGAACAGAAGTTGCAGCTTACTGGTGTGGCCACAGAGGGCAATGCTGCTGCAAGAAATTGGACATAATGATTGTTTTTTTTATCATTATTCGTCTTTTCAAATTGTGATTTCTTCTGCAATTAAATTGCATCATTTGCATATTTTTGGGGGTTTAACCACCAACAATTTGTGTATTTTAGATAACAACAATTATACAATAAGTCACAAACTAAGTGAAGACTACTGAACTAATGTCATTCTGAGGTAAACTACATATGTAAGTGAATTTAATTGACACTCAGAGAAGTTTGGGATTATCAATTTAATCAATAAATAATAATAAATAAATTAATCATTCAGCTTTTTGTCAGTCACTGTTAATCCTCATTATGATACAATACACAAATATCGCCACTAGATGGCACTAAGGCTTAATGTCAACCCTTTGAGAGCAGGTAATTAAGGGTCTCTAAAAAAAATCTTTAATTACAACCTGAATTTTTACACAATTGTGCAAAACTATGCCTTAAATGGCATGTGATCGCTGTCCTCACACCACTGTCATGTGCTCAACTGTGTTTGATTACTGTCTTATAGTTGCCCCTGCTGTCAAGTGTCCCTGACCTTTAGCACGGAGAGCATGACAGCAAGCAATCAGGCCTGCAGCGGCATATGATACAGGTCTAGATTAGAGAAAGGGTTCTTGCCTGCACTCCACATTTAGAAAGGTCACTTCAGGTCACTATTCTGTATCTGTATAAACAAAGGAAATGTTCCGTCTGTACCCTGGTCAGAACTCGCTCTTTCAGTGATACCTTTACGGTTAGAAACAGGTCTCAGAAAAAGTCATGGCTGTCTTTCTGTCTGTCCATCTGACAGAATTGAATAAAACTTTGCCAGTACGTATGTATTTGCCTGAAGTTAAACCTGTGCCATAAATGAAATCAAAAAGTTGAGAAGTGAGGTTATGAGAATGTATGTGCCTAATTATGTCACAGCATGTACAGTAGGGCTTTTTAACTAATTTAGCACTTTTTCCCTCAATGTGGTTGTGACTAAACATGTCATTCTCATTCGATGCAGTAGTTTACCATGTATAGGCAAGATATGCGGAAGACAGAGAAACGACAGTGATGCACATATGAGCTGCCACAATCCTCCTGGAGAGCCCAATACCCCTACCCCCCCCCCTCCAATTAACTTGTTTAATTAAAAAGAAGAGTGCGAGTTTCTCCCAAACCCCATTTTGCAAATTGAGGCAACCCACAACTCCTAGTTAGTGGTGCTTGCGAAGAGAAGCACTACTATTATAATCTCACAGGCTTATTATTTTTCTTTTTCTTATTCTTCTGTATGAAAGTTTGGCACATAACTAGTCCCGCACCGTTTGTCGTAGACCCATGAWTGAGGTATCAAAACGTGCGGCTTGGTCGGGAATGGGGTGCTATGACTTTTCTAAGGCGTAGATATTATTATTATGGATATTATGTTGATGAGTCAGTGAGTCTCTCTCTCTCTCTCTCTCTCTCTCTCTCTCTCTCTGTCTCTTTCTCTCTCTCTCTCCCTTCTTACACGCACACACACACACACACACACACCATATTAAGCTGAAGGCAGGGTTCTTCAGGTTTTATTTAAGAGTGAGAGATGTGTGGGAGAATTGATGTCTTAAACTAAGGTAAGCACTGTTCTAAACTTTGTGGTTTACGATTTACATCCAGCGTGGGTTGTGGTTTTATGGAATAAAAAAAAAAGATCTCTTGTTAGTGGGTCTGTATTCACTCGACAGTTCACTTGTACTGCATTAAATGGAAATGTGTTTCTAATACACTGTTGTTTATTATTAATGATAATTTTATCAAAAGCTAAAAAAAAAACTAAAAAAGAAACATAATCTTGTAATTATGACATTCTTATAAGATGTGAATGGTTTAAAAATATTATACATTTATAATATTATAATTATAACATTAAAGTTATAATATTAGAAGTTAATCTTTTGCATAAATCTCACTTTAAGGCATACAGTTTTTGGAAAAGCATTACCTTGTTTTTTAGTGTTACAACAGAAACTCCAGAAAAACGTTTGAATGTGTTTAAAATTTGACTAAAATGTCAACTAAAAGACTTTCAAAGCACAGGAACAAATATTTTATTCACAATATAACATAGAGAACATAACAAATGTTTCAACTGAGAAATTGTACACGTTTATCTACTAAACCAGCTCATTTCAAATGTACTACCTGCTACAGACCTCAAAGCCAATTAAGCTCAATCATGCAAAAAGTAAACCATATGTGAAGATGGTCCAGAAGTGCCATCATGTCCTGTGGGCCAAGGCTCGTATAAAATGGACTTTTTCAAAGTGGAAAAGTGTTCTTTTTTTTTTTTTTTTAATTATTTTTTTGGATTTTTCCCCGATTTTCTCCCTAATTTAGTCATGTCCAATTCCTCCCCGCCACTAGGGGGCTCCCACATTAAGGCTACTACTACTACCACTCAGCCGGGAGGGCCGAAGACTATCACATGTTTCCTCCGAACCACGTGACGCCAGCCGACCGCATCTTTTTGAACTCGCGCACCGTTGGGGGCGGAGTCACACACTCGGAGGACAGCGCTATCCGCTCCCTCCGTTGCGCGAGCTCACAGACGCCCCTGAATGACTGTAGAGCCGTGATTAATGTGGGAGCGCTAAGTATCTTTCATCCCTCCCCTCTGAGAGAGCTCGGCCAATCAGCTCTCTCAAGACCTCCGGCTGCGAGAGGTTACAGCACCACCCGGGATTCGAACTAGCGATCTCCGGATGATAGGGCGAGCGCTTTAACCACTGCGCCACTCGGAGGCTTCAAAGTGGAAAAGTGTTCTGTGATCAGACGAGTACAAATGTGACATTCTTGTTGGAAATCATGGACGCCGTGTCCTCCAGGCTAAAGAGGAGGGAGACCTTCCAGCGTGTTATCAGCGTTAAGTTCAAAAACCACGTCTCCGATGGTATGGGGATGCAAAAGTTCATACTGTATGGGCAGCTTGCTTTTACACCAAAGCATGTCTTTTTCAGGGAAGCCTTGTTTATTTGCATTTGCAACTATAACAATTTCAACTCTTCTGGGAAGCCTTTCCACAGGTCAGACATTGATTTTGGATGAGAAGGCCTGTCTCGCAGTCTCCCTTCTAAATTTTCCCAAAGGTGTTCTATCAGGTTGAGGTCAGGACTCTGTGCAGGCCAGTCAAGTTCTTCCACAGAAACCTCGCTCATCCGTGTCTTTATGGGTCTTGCTTTATGCACTGGTACGCACTGGTACTGGTACTGGGTAAAGCCAGGGGAGGTTTGAGGTATTTCCCTTAAAGCGAAAAGAATGTATGGATGAAACTGATTCCATTTACAGCTCATTTCGTCTACAACTTGCCATAGGATCCTCTTCAGTGTCTGATTGAAATGCTCCACCAGGCTCTTGGTTTGGGGATGGGAAATAGAGGTGCAGATCTGCATAACCTGCAACAGCTTAATTTCGTTAAAGTGAGGAAGAGTACCTTGGTCCGTGAGGAGCTCCATCAGTAGACCCACGCAGCTGATGATAGGGACCCATCGGATGGATGCTCGAATGCCCTGAGCTACTGAGCCAGAGTCCTTGGACTTGCCTGGCTCAGATTCGGTGGGCATGGGCTCATCTCATAGAGATTTCATTTTGTTTGCTATATGACTTTTCTCTTCAGAGGTGCTATGTAGCACAGATGACTTCTTTCTCAAGATTTCCTATTCTCCTGCTAATTGAAATGGAGACCATGTCTCGGCGCTTCTACCCTGTCCTGCGGGGAGATGGGAGCGTTTACACTAATAGCCTACTTTTCTTCTTTTGGAAGGGAGCCCAAAAAACAACTGATGGTGACCTTTTCAGTGACTTCATGGGCTGTCAGAAGCTCAGACTGAAGCCTGAAATTGAGGCTGTGATGGAACCTGTGGGTCGTAGGTCCAGCGGTGGTAGTCAATAGCTGTCAAGCAGCTGAAGCGGCCCCAATGAGCCAGGATTTCATTTTTTAGTTGTTCGTAATCTTATGATCTCTCTCAAAGAGAGAACTGTGAGTCATGCACCCAGGGCATACTACTCACCAGACTGATGTTTAGTGGACCTTTTATAGAGCGAAAGGAACAACAGCATGGTGGATGATAATCCGCTGCCAGCCAGACTGCGATAGGGGACCCCGCCCATGGTGTTTGCATGGCACAGCTGGCCATGGTGCTGAAAGGCACGCTGTCATTTTCTTCCTTTGGGACAAGTGAGGAACTGGCAGATGGTAAGAAGAGTTGGCTGTAGGCCCACCATCACACCGATCTTCTGCTGTCGAATTTTTCCTAAACCCAATGAACCCACTGTATCCTCAGATTCTTGTTATCAACTGAAAAAAAGTGGCATCTGAGGTTGTGTTTTGCTCTTGCAAGATCTCTCACCACAAGATTTGACATGGTGTGTGTTCATGGTTTCTGGTTATCATGGTTGTAAAAAAAAAAGTTTTTATTCCAGCTCTGGTTATTCTATTCTGATCTCTCCAATGAACAATGCATTTCCACCAACACTGGGTGATATTTGTTTTTTTGTTTTTTTACACCATTTAGTATAAACTCCAGAGATTGCGGTGGATGAAACTCATACGTAGAAGATAAGCAGTTTCTGAAATACTCACACTAGTTAGTCCGCTTTCCCCATTCGCATGTATGAATGTTGCGTTTTATCTGCATAATTTTATGCTTGCAGTCCTGCCATGTTATTGACTAGATAACTGCATGAATGTTCAGGTGTGCATGCATTAACTAATAAAGTTGAGGTAATTGTAGTTGCATAATGTTCATAAATCTATTCTGTGGAATTCAGTTTTTACAGTGAAACCAATAAAATAATCACAAACTCATTTGACCTTTGACCACGCTACTGCCAAATGCAGGGGTGGTGGGGGGGAGATCTGGACGCCTGTTAACTCTCTGCTGCAGAAATAGAAAGTCGTTTCCATTATTTATGATCACATCCACATCATGCAGACATTATGTCTGTCAAACCCGCCTGGATAATTCAATGTGATGAATAGGTGATGTCATAATTTGCACCTGAGCTGCAGAACAATGGTATTGTTTACCTAGCAGAGATACAGTATAAAGTTACCTTTGCTCACCAATAAAATCATCCTTGCTTGGCAGGTCACTGAGCAGGACAACAGCCGGCATGTCATATGACTTGCGCCCAATTCTTTCCTGGTTTGAAGCTCAGCACTACATAATGCTCCCGTGAAATCTCATTGTATCTTATGATATCTTAGGAGTTCCTTTGTAATTTCATCAATGTCAACTTTGCAAGGACAAGACTATCTATTTCAGAAGCGCTAAAAAAAAAAAAAAAAAGGGCAGCTGCAAAGTCACGAGGACTACTCCAGCCTAAACTTGGAGCCTGAAACGTGGAAGCACAAGCATAGCAGACTCTCCACTGGTGTGAGTGGCAGATTACATCAGTGCTAGAATTCCAGTCATATAGCAGCATAGCACATGGCCTTCTACGTGGCAAGTGGACTCAAATAGAGTCATCTATCGTATCTAAGCATGATCTGTGTCTTATTGATGGAGAACTACATGGCTTTACTTACGGTTACCCCTTATTTTAGAGAGCCAGTGTAATACCTAAAGTTATAAATGTTTCACGAAACAACGTTGCCCTTTTAAATTATATTCTGTCTCACTTATGCATTACTCATTAACATATGCTCCACTGTTTCATGGACAATTGACAATATTTAATTTAAGTAATTTTAATGCATTTTGTCATTATCATTCAATGTTAGCTCATTGGTTAAGGTGTTGGCCTACTGCATGGAAGCTCCCAAGTTCAACTCTCTGGAGAATTCCACATGCCATAATGTAAATTTATGGTTAAACCAATCACAGAAGCACTTTGCGGCTAACACGCAAACTATGAAGCCAACTAGTGTCTAACACCAGGCTGAATACCAAATCCCTCACTAATCCCTAATCTTGGGCTCTACTTTGTGTGTGTGTGTGGAACAAGTGATTGTACTCCCTAGCACACTAGCTATTCATTTTTTTCCAGTCTGGAAGCCTGCAAGTTACATGATATTCTAAAGCAGAATAAGTGGAAATATCGAGTAAATCTTGTAAGTTTTTCAGGAGTGTCCTCCACCTCCATGGTTTATTCTTCTCATCTTTTGGCTACATAGTAATGAAAGTTTTTAAACTACTTTCATTCCTGTTAATTACACTACCAGAGGTAGTTGATAATTAATGATGTTTTATAAAAGCAATAGCACACTCGTGCTGTTGTACTAAATATCAGCACAGCTGTGATTATCGTCCTACTGCCGCAATATCGACTCCCCGGATTCGATTGAGATCGAGCATCCACGGCATGCCCTGGACCATTACAGGGGTCACCCTCCCTGCAACCCACAGCACCCAAAGGGTCCGCTGCGAACGTTCCCGCGCCAGACACTGCAGCACATCCCCAGAGGCTCTGCGGAGCCGCCCCTCGATGAGCCAGAGCCCCTTGGGTGGTTTTAATGTTAGGGTTTATAGTATCATGGTTGATCAGTGCATTTGAGAGGTTTTTCTCTACTTGGTTAAGTGATGTCATAGGAGAGCAGTGTTTCGGAGAACAAAATGTAATTATTTCAATAAAGCGTTTTATACTCAACTAATGTTGTGTTAAAGTTACCATATGTTTATACCTGTGTTTTTCTGTATTTCATGCTTTGTATAGAATCTACTCCTGCTTATGTTCTTGTGTTAGAGACACATGCAGGGATTAAAGGAGATCAAGAAGGGGGAAGACCTTTGTTGTGATTGACAGCTTGTGTGTGTGTGCGGAAGCCTTGCACACAGAGGTAAGATTTCAGTCTCCTGCTAACAAATTCAGAGTCATGCCCTAGACTTCTTGACCTACTCATAGGCTTGGTCTTCATCACAGAGTATCTACACGTCAGGATTGTGCCTCTGCTCGAACTGGATCATATCGGCAGTTTTTCTTGGCCTACACTGTGAGTACTTTAAGTATGGATACATTTAAAGTACAGCATGGCCAAACATATTAACTTTCAAATCGAGGGAGTGTTTAATTGAGTATGGCTTTCAGCACACATTTTCATTTCAACTCGCTGACCATCTGTTGTGGTTCTCACCATTACAAATTTCAGAAATCACTGGCATGGTTGCATGAAGTTCTTCATGGGATTGCTTCATCGACTCATTAACATTTAACGGCATCCAACTTCTGGGAATGTCTGGGCCTTTTCTTTTAAAATTCAATTCTAGATAAACAGCCAATCTTATAAAGGTAATCTGAACTGAACATTTCATCGTTCTATAAATTAAAGGCAGTAAGGCAGTAAAGGCAGCCCAAGTTCTTCCTGCTTTTATAAGGGGTGTTTTTTTTTTGTTTATCATTTTTAAGCATCGTATAGTGTGCAATAAAAAATTAAGAAAAATATTTAAAAAGCAATCCAACATCTTTCAAATATTTAAATTAAAATAGCATTATTATTATTATTATTATTATTATAAGTTTTTGAAATCCTTGCACAAATGAGTGAAAAATATCTAGGATGGTAAAATATATAAATAAATAGAGTACAGTTGCAAAAGTTGGCAGAAAGAAGGTCTTTTTATAGACTACAGTGATGCACAGCGCTGGAGTCGGTGATACGAGCCAAGTCGAACATGCTCTCAGTGAATGTGTCGCACATGACCTGTGAGTCAGATGCACATTAAAATGAATATTTATGGCTGAATGTGGTTCAGAGTGTTCCACAGATCTTCTAACACAGCTACTGGATTCTAAGCATTTATTTATTTTTAAGACTGTTTATTAGATACGGTACCAAATCAATACCTAGGATCCTTATCGGGACGATACCAGCAAAAACATGAAATAAATAAATAAATGTTGGAACAGATATTGGAAAAACAATTACACTAAAATAATCACCTTTAATCATGCATTTCCAGGAACAAGTTGAGAAGTTTGGAACTGGTTTTATTGGTTTTGAAATTTTATTTTTTTTTTTGCATGTTTTACAAAGACTTGACTTGTTTCTTTTTTTTTTCTTTTTTTTTTTGTTTTAAACAAGAGAATACCATTTTCTTCAAATGTCATTCACTGACATACAGCCTTTTTTTTTTTTTTTTTTTTGCATCACTCAAATGTTTTTCAAGAGTCTGATCACTGTGCTGTGCCTGAAGTCTTTAAGATTTAAATATCAAACACTTCCTTCAAGAGAAATTTCACCGAGTTCGGGTTTCACTAGAACAGCTGGTCAAGCTTTTCTTAAATGCTTCCGTGAAATTAATAATTTTAAAAAAAGATATTGATATTGATAAGATTGATATTGGCTTATACTCAAAGTTTCACTGTCAAAAAAAATAACAAAAGTGGTCATCAGTCATCAGCTCGAGATTTCAGTGAAAAACTATTTCAGGAGTATTAAATAAATTGAGCAGCAGGCCTGTGGATAAAACTGTGCTGGTGCGAATAAACTTTGGTTTATTAGTTAGTTCAGTGGTTTACAACATGCTCTCTCAAGGGAGAATCAATCATATTCTTATTTTTGTATATGTAATGGTAAAAACAACCTTCCATAAGCAAAGCTAAAAGTATCATTAAGTTTCCACTTATACCCTGATCCTGTATTCAGGGTCACGGGGGGGTCTGGAGCCTATGATATCCCAGGAGACTTAGGGCATGAGACCGGGAACACTCTGGACAGGGTGCCAATCCATCGCAGGGCAATTTGGGAACGCCAATTAGCCTAATTAGGTTTTTGGCCTGAGAGGAACCCCATCAAGCATGGGGAGAACTTGCGAACTCTGTGTACACAGAGCAGGAATCAATTCTGGCTGGGAATCGAACTCGGACCCTGGAGATCGCAAGGCGACAGTGCTGACCATTACACCACTGTGCCATTGTTTCTATATTTATTAGAATGCTATACTAGTTACTTAAAATTTGGACATTAGTGGATGAGTGGTAGGTTTCTCACCTGCCATGCGAAAGGTCCAGGTTTGATTCTCACCCACAGAAGGACATCCGGGTTAAAAAATAAAAATTAAAAAAAAGAAAGTTGTGTGTGGATTGGATGATCCACTGTGGCGACCCCACGATGGGAGCAACTTTCCAACTTTTGATGGATTGCATGGATGAAATGTAGCATACTACATGCTGGATACCTAAGAACATACAGTTCCTTCATTTTTTTTTTTTTTTTAATAATTAACAGAACTGATCACAGTCACGTTTCTGTGATATAAAAGGAAAAAACACGTTTTAAAAAAAAAAAAGAAGAAGCAGATGTTGTTTAAATGTAATTAACTTCTAGGTGATATCACCTTCAAAGCTTCACCCCATCAATGATTATTTGAACAGCAACAGCATTGATTATGTAACAGCACGGCCCTGCATTTTTTATTTATTACCGCCACTTTGATGAAGGGTGCTCCTCAAAGAAAGTCAAAACCTTTCTTTCTTTTTACAAACTGCATAGATTATATGCAAATAATAAGGCAAAGACACAACTTCAGATCATTTCATTTGCAAACCTCACATGTTTTAGTCCTGTGTGTGTGCATAGGGTGAACATTGGTAAAGCTGTTGATGTTTTTGTCACGTAGTTTTTCTGTCACTTCCCAATCTCCATTCGAAAGTTCAAATGCAAAATAATTCTGATTAATATACAACTGAAGATACACATGATCATTAATAATTGTCCCACTTTACCACTATTCGTGTGTATCATGAGCAATATGCCTGTCACGGCTCAAAATTTCTTGGTAATTTCTTGCTACATACTGTACACTCTTCTTGTCCTTCCTGTTACTGATACACAGTGAAAAAAAAGGTATTGTTTGGGTTATGCATGTGTGTGTGTGTGTGTGTGTGTGTGTGTGTGTGTGTGTGTGTGTGTGTGTGTGTGTGTGTGTGTGTGTGTGTGTGTGCGTACGTGCATGCGTGCATGCGTGCATGCGTGCGTGCGTGTGCGTGTGTGTGTATGTAAGAGAGAGAGAGAAAGAGAGAGTGAAAGAAAGAGTGAAGAAAGACAGAATCCTGATTTTTCTTCTAACCTCTTAATGTTCTACTCCTGATCAGCTCTAAATGCAACGCAACAGATCTGATCAGGAGTACAAATCTGATTAAACCTGGTCAACACAACATATGTCATTCATTTTTTGAGTTCAGATTAAATCTACCCTAGGGTTAGGGCACAATCAATCTACCAAGACACAACTGGGCAACAACGGGTAACATCTTTCAGTAACATGTTCCAGTATTTTTATCAGTTGACAAATACATGGGCTCAAACAAAAGCTGACAAGTTGTTTAACACATCTAGAGGTATATATTAAGAAATTAAAGCTAAAATTCTGATCTGATCTTTTGATCTCAAACCTAGAAAAGCTTTTTCAGTACATTTGGAGGGAACTATAGATTATTTACCAATAATTGTATGTTGTTGTTGTTGTTGTTGTTTTGTATACTTGCCATAGTGACAGACATCATGTCTAGTACTCAAATGATTGTACTTGTAGTTTTCCACAAGGCCCTCCCTCGTGTTGTTTATAGAGCATTGTGTATTGGAAAAAGCAGTGCGTTAGCTTATGATTAACTGACCATATGATGCTTTGTCAGGGATATACATAAAAGCGAATAATTTGCAGTTTTAAAAAAAAAATCAACAGCACTGGTCAGCTATTTAAAGTGCAAAATGCATTATGTTTTAAGTGTCTTCATTTACATACTGATTATTTGAATGAAAGAATTTGACGTTACTTGTGTTAGACACTAGTTGAAAACCATGAGATTATCTGCCATATGATTACCTCTTTAAGGACTAGAATATTCATATTGAACAATGTTATACTTTTCTTTTTGAACATTACTAGTAACATTTAGTTTAAGGCATCTTTAAAATAAGTTAACAGCTTTATGTATCCTTATATTATAGCCGCTATAAAAAGTTGTTCTTTGTTACTGAGAAACAGGAAGGTAGTGTTTCTCTGTCCTGAAGACACTGTTACAATCTGAACTCTTTTCATATAGGTTCAAAATAAGTGATTAAATTATATATATATATATATATATATA
>QMIH01004025.1:6998-22300 GCA_003987875.1 Clarias batrachus | reverse complement strand
TTACAACAAGGCTGTTTAAAATTATACCCACTTTTAAAATTGTAATGTGTTATGCATGTTCCATTTTAGATTGTATGATTCGGCCGGTTAGTGTAAACCTAAAAATCACTGTTTTAATTACATATTCATATTGTGTTATTGTTATCGTATTATGAAAAGTACAAGGTCATGGAGGTCGAGTCTTTTACTCCTTTCTAGTCAAGTGTGGAAGGAGAGGTTTGGCTGACACTCCACTAGAGTGTAAATGCATCGGTTGGTCATTGATAAGAGTCCAGTGATTTAATTTAATCACTAGTTAGTGTAAGGAAGACTAACATGAATTTGCACTCTAGATAAAACAATTGTTGTGGGACTTATAAGTCCCAGAGGGGGGTATGTGGAAGAATTTTTTATCTGATTTTATGTGACATACCCTACTTTTAAGAAATAAAAGATACCTCAGCTTGAAATAATGGGAGACTTGCATGAGAAGCCGAGCATATAGGCCTCTTGGAATGTGCCTGTGTAAGAAATCCGATCTATACGTTGAGGCACCTAGAACTGGGACACTTAATGAAACCCAGATGTTTTATGTAAAGGTTGCGCGGGAAAACTGGCCGCCTTTGTCTAGGATCAGTATTTAAGCAAGAGGCCGTCGGGAGTCGTGGTGTGTTCTGCAGACCTCCCGACTTTATTGATCAACCAATAAAGTTGTAACCTTCTGAAATCAAAGTCTGAGTCTTCAATTAATTTCCACGACAAATGCTGGGTTATTTTAACTACCCAAACACTGGGTTGTCTCTGTTGGGTAATTTTTCTGGGTTATTTACAGTGAATTCTGTACTTTTTGTTTAACCCAGCTTGCTGTTTTGGAGTTGGGTTAGCTAGTGACATCACAGACAACACAGCCCCCCCCAGCCCTGTATTTATTTGAACTAATCTATGATACATGAAGCTATGCTACTGGAACACACGCGCACACACACACACACACACACACACACACACACACACACACACACACACACAAACATACCAACAGTTTGCAGAGGGAAAGTTAAGGAAGTTCATCTAGTCCTGTTTACTAGACCAAAGAAAGTCACAAGAGAAGAGTCTTGGGTTTAATCTGACGGTTTTAGTTATGAAACGAGAACCATTTTCAGCAAGGTATGCAGCTTTGTTTGTATACTTGCRTTACGTTTCRYTCTCATGGTTCGCCTCCGGTGAAGGGAATCACGGCGTTGCTGATTGGTTGGTGCTCTGGTTGAAATGATGTCTTTCAGGAAAGCCCTTTGGTGAGGCTTGGTTGCCTGATTACCGATGGCGCGCTCTGGAACTTCTCTTTGAGAGTTCTCGAAGAGCTGATGACGACAGCAAAGTTGGCGTAGCGCTCACAAGGGCAGAAGCCCAAGCAGCGAGCTTGCTTCCTTCAGATGGTCATGATGACTACGTGACGAAAGAATGACGAAAGAACGTCGAAAGAACGATGAAAGAACGTGTTTGGACGAGTCCGGACACTGAGTTTTGTCCCTGTGTCAGTCCGTCCCACAGATGATTGGTCCAATCGGATGTGGTTGCGGGGCTTAGTCACACCTCACTTGGTTCCCCCTTTTGTGCATACATTAGGCCGGGTTTACAGCCGTCACATGGGGCAAAGCCGATTACACTTTTAATTACCTTTATAAAGTAATATTACATGATTCCTTGTTCATGCAACCAATTTTCCGTGTACACTAATGTTGTTTGAATAAAATAAGCTTTCAATCGATACCACACATCCCCTATCTTACACACTCATTTATAGCTTTGTTCAATAAACATAGTTTGTAAATGCTAATAACACCTTTAAAGTTATGTAGAATAAATGAACATAACAAACAGATCTAAAACATATTGAATATATGTTTCTAGCATTTTTATCCTACTGGCACCATTAAAGATTGCTTAAATAGTGTATCTGCTGTATTCCTCTTTGTTCTTTGAAAGCCATTTGGAGAACGCATGTGTCCTGGGGTCACTGAGATGTTCAAAGTGTGACTTGGTGGTACCCCCCCAACTTGGGGTGAAGCTGTAAAACTTTTTTCTGCTTTGTTTACAGGATTGCCAATTTACACAATGGTTTTGGTCTAGTTTGAGGCATCTGGCTTTAGTGTAGCTTCAAGCCCAGCAAACTTCCTGTCCCATGCCTGGTTAAGATCCTGCAGCTTAGTTTTACAACCTCTCCTTTATGGTCCCGAATGAGATAAGGTTATTGAGATGGCACCATGATGTCTGGGTAAGAGGTTCTGGAATGTGATCAAGTGTTTGCTCTTAGTTGGGGGTCTGCTCAACCCTACACTGACAATGGCTGCTAGCTAGCCAAAAAAAAGAACCCCACCTGTGTATGAAAGAAACTGCAAATGTCTGAGCTTTTTAGCTTTCTTTAAAGAATGCTTGCAGGGTGTGTGAAGATGGTGAAGTGATGAATGAAAGCTAAACTGTTAACTGTAGTGCCCGCATGACGCTAGCATTTAGCTAGGTTGCTAGCGTTAGCAACCACATATAAAAAGCTGAGGTGTTACAAAACACTAATCTTCTTACAAATATGCATACTAGCCAACCCTCTCGATTTTTCCACAAACTTTTACTTTCTTTAATTTCTTTCATTCTAACGTTGGAACCAACACTGTGGTCCATATCTCCAGCAGGCTGAAGTGTCAAGGCCGAATCCCTACATCCTGATGTTGGGAGACAGCAATGCTCTCAGGCTTCTGAGTAATAGTATCGTAATGATGTCGCTGTTTAACTTGTTTTGTATTATCTGATCTTGTGCTTTTGAAAAATAATTTGTACGATTAATTGGGTGTTGTTTATTGCATATATGTATGGTTTGCAAAACTTTATTTTAAACCAGTATATAAAAGTAATTTTAAACCATTTACTGTTTTAAACTGTTTTACCCATAGACATGTAAAATATAAAAATAATAATAACCTATTTAGAGGTAGAATTAAAACAGCATTATAGTTAAATATGACCTAGCATTTCGATTGAATATTTTACCCATCTTGCTGGGTTAAATAAATAACCCATTTTGTTGGGTTAAATAAATTAACCCAGCATGTAGTTGGTCCAATATTTATCCAGCAGCTGGGTTAAAAACAACCCAGTTTGGGTTGTTTTTAACCCCGCATTTTTAGGGTATAAGTTGTGGTGGGCGTAAGCACATTTTATTGTTCAAATTAAATGCTTTGATATGGTGGTGTGGGGTTAATATTTTTTTCTTACTCTGTTTTTTATTATTCAAAAAATGAGAATGCATTATCGTTAAGTCATTGTTTAAAACAAGTTTTTTCTTTATCCTTATGAAATTTATTATAAGTTGTAAATTCATCACTTAAATATCGTATTCATCTAGGGTTTGTTGAGAATTTGAAAAGGGGTGAATGTTTCATATTAAATCCAGATGGAGCGCCATATCCTGTTATCCCTCACACGTTAAAAATTAGGTAAATTAGTCAGAAATATACACTAAATTCATATTCACATTATGTATTTTTGTGTATTGACGAGAGAAAAAACATTTTATTAAATCCATACATAGTTGTATGTCCTTAACAAAAATACTTGACATAAATATCAGTTATATTTCAACACTAAGTAATGGTCCACCTGTGGATTACACACCAACATGATGAGGATGATATCTGCAAAATATGGAGATGACTGGAGCATTGTTCCATGGTTTTTACCTTGGGGATGAGACAAGAGGGACCTGACAGACCTTTTCCATTGTTGGAGGCTGTTGATATTTGTTTTAAAGGGTTTTTTTGTCTTTAATATTAAATACACAAAGCAGTGTCTTTGCACCAGCCAGCGTACTGTAGATCAGATTGATGGACATGAGTACGCATACATTTAATCAATAATATATTTTTAGCGTTAAGTTATAGCGTTTTTGGTTTTTAATGTCATTTTGAAGGAAATTAAATAGTAATACTTTAATTAACTAACTAATAGTTAAAATATTTAGATGGGGAATGTTTGATATCATGTGGGCATTAAAAGATTTGTATTGAAATCTTCTACATAAAAAGTGTTTAAACATTGTATTAAATGCAAACAAAATGCAGATTTACAGGGGCCTCTTGTTTTTATTGCTTTACAGAGTATGTTACCTTTTTTTTTATTTAACAAATGGTCACCTTGGGATTATATGGTTTTGTCTGACATTTTTGTTAAAATTGAGTTGTTTACATTTTCTTATTCTGTGACAATCTATTTACATTATGTGAAGTTGTGTACATTTTGGGTCTTTTTTGAAAATAATAAAAAAAATCAAATGGAATGTGTCAACCCAGCTAGTGTCAATTTTATACAGTGGTTGGGTCAAATAAAATAACCCAGCATTTTGACATTTGTTTAACCAACTGGTTGGATCAAATGAACAACCAAGAATTTTGGGTTAAATGGTACAACCCAGCACTTGGGTCAAAACAACCCAATKCGTGTTCTGTCCAATAGTGACCCAGCGGCTGGGTTATGGTTGGGTTGTTTTTTAACCCAGCAGTTTTTAGAGTGTACACACTAAAAAATGCTGGGTTGCCTCTGTTGGGTAATTTTTCTGGGTTATTTACAGCGAGTTGGGTACTTTTTGTTTAACCCAGCTTGCTGGGTTGGAGTTGGGTTAGCAAGTAACAGCTAACATCACAGACAAGACCGGCCTTCCCCTGAAGTTCACCGGCTCTGTCAGCTTCGTGTCTTTTTTCCTTCCTCCTCACGCATTTAAGAGGAAATGTAAACATTCAATATAAGGTTTGTATACACACTTTCACTCACCTATGACTGAATTTGTTCACTGTATGTAACATTATTACTGTTACCATGTTACACTCAAACTTTCAGCCTGGTCTGTGCTAGAACATGCTAGTTTATCTGACAATGGCTGCTAGCTAGCCAAACCAAAGAAGCTTTCTTTGTAGAATGCTTGCAGGGTGTATGAAGATGGTGACGTGATGAATGAAAGCTAAACTGTTAACTGTAGTGCCAGCATGATGCTAGCATTTAGCTAGGTTGCTAGCGTTAGCAACCACATTAACATTAGAACTTTACTAATCTCAGTGCTTGAGACAATAAAAAGCTGATGTGTTACAAAACACTAATCWTCTTACAAATATGCATACTAGCCAACCCACTCAAATTTTTCCATAAAATTGTGCTTTCTTTCTTTCTAAGGTTGGAACCAACACCGTGGAATATCTCCAGCAGGCTGAAGTGTCGAGACCGTACCCCTACATCCTGATATTGGGAGATAACGACCAGCACTGCTCTCAGGCATTAGTGCTTCTCAGTAATGTATCGTAATGATGTCGCTGTTGAACTTGTTTTGTATTATCTAATCTTGTGCTTTTGAAAAATAAATATAAATATTTTTCTATGTTTTGTACAATTAATTGGTTGTTTATTGCATATATGTATGGTTTGCAAAACCCCACCATCTGAAACAATTTTGGGTGCTTTTTAAAAAACTATTTCCCCACCATCTGAGGTTCCTCAAGGAGCCCATTATTGCTACTGATGCAACAGCTACCAACTACTACTACTACACCAAAGCAAATATAATTCAATGATAATTTATTCCAGTGAAAACCTATAAACTGGTGAAAGGGTCATGGACGATTAAGACTCATTGATGCACATGAGGAGTGAAAGCTGGCCTGTGTAGTCTGATCCAATAAAAGAACTACTGTAGCTCAAATTGCTGAAAGGTAAAATAAATAAATAATAAAAAAAGAAAGACATATTTACATATTGAATTATTGATGGACTGTTTAAGGTGTTGCACTGTTGATTTTGTCAAGATTTAAAGTATTGCCCATTTTAGAGAAACACCAGCCTATGTTTAAGCATTGTAAGAGCACCAATTAAAATGGAAGACATCTAATATTTGGATCATCACAGGTAGATAACACTAGGTAGGCAAAAATAAATAGTCTTTTTAGTGTATATTCTAAATCTACAGTTAAGTATCTTTAAAATGAGGGTTGTTTGTTAAATTTGGTGCCACCCATCCATCCATCCATCTTCAACCGCTTATCTAAAATCGGGTCGTGGGAGTAGCAGTTCCAGCAGAGAACCCCAAACTTCCCTTTCCTCAGCCACATCAGCTAACTCCGACTGGGGAATCCCGAGGCGTTCCCAGGCCAGTGTGGAGATATAATCTCTCCATCTAGTCCTTGGTCTGCCCCGTGGTCTCTTCCCAGCTGGACGGGCCAAGAACACCTCCCTAGGAAGGTGACATCCTTACTAGATGCCCGAAACACCTTCCCAGCTACCCTTCTGAGAAACCCCATTTCGGCCGCTTGTATTCGCGGTCTTGTCCTTTTGGTCATGACCCAATGCTCATGACCATAGGTGAGGGTTGGAATGAAGATCGACCGGTAGATTGAGAGCTTTGCCTTTTGGCTCAACTCTCTTTTCATCACAATGGTGCGGTAAAACAACTGCAATAACGCCCCCGCTGCTCCAATTCTCCGGCCAATCTTACGTTCCAATATTCCATAACTCGTAAACAAGACCCTGAGATACTTAAACTTCTTTACTTGGGGTAATGACTCGCTCCCTACCTGGGTAGACAATCCATCGGTTTCCTGCTGAGAACCATGGCCACAGATTTTGAGGTGCTGATCCTCATCCCTGCCGTTTCACACTCGGCTGCAAACCAATCCAGCAAGCGCTGCAGGTCACAGATTGATGATGACATCAGGACCACATCATCTGCAAAAAGCAGCGATGCAATCCTTAGCTCACCAAACTGGATACCCTCTCCTCCACGGCTGCGCCTTGATATCCTGTCCATGAAAATCACATACAGGATTGGTGACAGAGCGCAGCCTTGGCGAAGGCCAACACCCACTGGAAACAAGTCTGACTTACTGCCGAGAATCCGAACACAGCTTTCACTTTGGATGTAAACGGATTAGATGGCCCTGAGAAGTGACCCCCTGACCCCATACTCCTGCAGTATCTCCCACAGAAAATTCAGAGGGACGCGATCATATGCCTTCTACAAATCCACAAAACACATGTAGACTAGATGGGCATATTCCCACGCCCCCTCCAGGATTCCTGCAAGAGTAAAAAGCTGGTCCACTGTTCCATGACCAGGATTGTTCCTCTTCAATCTGTGGTTCGACAATTGGCTGAACCCTACTTTCCAGCACCTTAGAGTACACTTTTCCAGGGAGGCTGAGTAGTGTAATGCCCCTGTAGTTGGCACACACCCGCTGGTCCCCCTTTTTAAAAAGGGGAACCACCACCCCAGTCTGCCACTGTCCCCGACTTCCACGCAATGTTGAAGAGGCGTGTCAACCAAGAGAGCCCCTCAACACCCAGAGCCTTCATCATTTCCGGACGGAGCTCGTCAATTCCGGGGGCTTTGCCACCGTGGAGTTGTTTGACTACCTCAGTGACCTTGCCCAGGGAAATCAACGCTGACCCCCGTCATTCTCCAGCTCTGCAAAAAAGGGTGGAGTAGTCGGATTCAGAAGTTCCTCAAAGTGCTCTTTCCACCGCCCGATTACCTCCTCAGTCGAGGTCAGCAGTGTTCCATCCTTGCTGTATACAGCTTGGGTGGTTCCCCGTTTCCCTCTCTTGAGGTGCCGGATGGTCTAACAGAAGCACCTTGGTGCCCCCCGAAAGTCCTTCTCCATGGATTCTCCAAGCTCCTCCCACACCCGCTGCTTTGCCTCTGCTACCACTGCAGCTGCTGTCCTTCAAGACCTCTGGTACCTTTCAACTGTCTCTAGAGTCCACCGGGATAACATATCACTGAAGGACTCCTTTTTCAGTCGGACAGCTTCCCTAACCATAGGTGTCCACCACGCTGTTCGAGGGTTACCACCCCTTGAGGCACCCAGAACCTTAAGACCATAACTTACAGCTGTAGCTTCAGCAATAGAAGCTTTGAACATTGACCACTCCGATTCAATATCCCCAGCTCCTACAGGGATGCTGGAAAAGCTCTGCTGGAGGTGGGAGTTGAAGGCCTCTTGGACAGGGGCCTCCCCTAGATCCGCACTACACGTTTGGGCTTACCAGGTCTGTCCGGTGGCCTCCCCTGCTACCTGACCCAACTCACCACCAGATGGTGATCAGCTGACAGCTCCGCCCCTCTCTTTACCCGAGTGTCCAAGACATATGGCCTCAGGTCAGATGATACGATCACAAAATCGATCAATGACCTTCGGCCCTGGTACCAAGTACACTTATGAGCATCCCTATGCTCGAACATAGTATTTGTTATGGACAATCCATGACTAGCACAGAAATCCAATAACAAAACACCGCTCGGGTTTAGAAAAGGGAGGCCGTTCCTCCCAATCACGCCCCTCCAAGTATCTCCATCATTGCCCACATGTGCGTTGAAGTTCCCCAGCAAGACTATGGAATCTCCTACTGGAGCCTGAAGCAATACTCCATTCAGAGTGTCCAAGAAGGAAGAATACTCTGAACTGCTGTTTGGTGCATAAGCACAGACAACAGTGAGAGTCTTCCCCCTGGGTAGACTCATGGCACTCAGCCGGGGACTCGTGAGTATCCCCACACCCGCCTGGAGCCTCACACCTTGGGCAACTCCGGAGAAGAACTAAGTCCAACCCCTATCCAGGAGTACGGATCCAGAGCCAAGGCTGTGTGTCGAGGTAAGCCCCACCAGAGCTAACTGATAACACTGTTAGAGAATGTGTTATCTTAAGACAATCAGCTCACCATGGTAACATTCTCCATGTTTAGTAATGAGGTAAATTTTCTCCCATAAAACAGATTCCTTTGAATGACTGCTCGTGAGTCAAACACCATGATTAATTGATTTCAAACTGAAGGTTTAATGTTACATAATTCAATGAACAAAATTAAATGTCCAGGCGTTATTATCTTGTCTCATAACAGTTAACATTAGCTATCATTAACTGAAATACAATGTTTTAGTTATTTAGCCTTAGTTAAATTTTAAGAGCTATTAACATTATTCTAGCAAACAAGGATAAGAAAACAAGGATTATAGAAAACTCTTGTACTCTAGCATCGCCATACTCTTTTCAATAACTTTTGTCTTATAAAGAGAATATCCTCATGATATTACAGACTTTCAGAAATAGGATACAAATTGTCTTGTCATCCATCTTGTTTCACGTGAGTCACTTTAACTCGCTGGTAACGGATGATTTCTGGACAAATACAGAAACATGACGACTTTTGTTGGATGTATATTCATTTATATCAGCGGTGTGATGATAGATGCAATACTGATTTACTCACTCACTCATCATCTATACCACTTAATCCTGTATTCAGGGTCACGGGGGACCTGGAGCCTATCCCAGGAGACTTAGGGCACATGGCAGGGTACACCCTGGACAGGGTGCCAATCCATCGCAGGGCACAGACACACACTCACTCATTCACACACTATGGGTAATTTGGGAATGCCAATTAGCCTAACCTACATGTCTTTGGACTGTACAGGGAGAACATGCAAACTCCATGCACACAGAGACGGGAATCGAGCCTGGCCGGGGATCGAACTCGGACCCTGGCAGTGCAAGGCGACAGTGCTAACCACTACACCACCGTGCCGCCGCAATACTGATTTATTTCTAATTATATTTAAATTATACTTTATAATTAATCATAATATCTAACTCAATTGTAGACTACCTACTCCATATATTCATGAATTACTATTGACAATCTCCTTCCACACATAATCCAGTTCTATTAACCTATCAATGTGTGTATCAGACACACAGATGTAGAAATTATAGAACACCAAACTCATAAAACAAATTTGTTCACATGAAGTTATTTAGTTGAATGGCTTTCCAGGCATAAATGATGATTAAAAAAAGTTGTAACTGTGTATAGTAAACTAGTAATTGTGTATATGAATGATTATCTATTGACTTCTGTGGTCAGGAATGAGGGCGAACAATAACATGACATGCAGAATTTTTGGTTACCCCCTGCTAACAAACATTCTGCAACTGTAGACATTTTTTTGATAATAATTCATGTGAAATAATGTACTGAAAGAAAATAATTTCAGCCATGTCACATAGTATATCTTTGCCCAAATATGTTGGTGCAACCTGATTTCCTGAAATTCAGAAAAAAACAATTGAGCAGCAGCTGATGATGATTATTATCCTGTAGTCTAATATAAACCATAAATAATATTTTAGTAGTCATGTTTTTTTTACATGATATTATAATTAAGACACATTAACTGTAGATCAACACACGCTAATGCACCACATACAGTACATTAACATGCACATGTGCTCCCCAAAGCAAATCTATAGTAAAATCTGATGGTAAATGACTGTACAGTGTTACAGAGGATGTGAACACAATGGCCATTACAGAATCAACCATACACAATAGTACAGACAAACTACACCCTACAGAGCAAAGAGAGTACAACACAGTACAACACCAAAACCCTGAAGTCAGAGCTGCACTTCTTACAGTATCTAAGTATGAAAAACATCCATTACAGAAAACATAATTTATAGTTGGGAAGAAGCAATTGTTTTCTCTCAGTTATTTTTAGCAGCTGTAATGACATTGAAAGTGAAAGCCAGTTTAGACTCACAAACCAAACAGGTTTAACAACCCCGGAAACAATTCCGGGCGTAACAAATGAAAGCTGAAGATACAATTAAACAGGGTTTTAAACACTGTAAACAGGTAAATAGTGAAGATGTGACGCTGTGAAATGTGGACAGACTTCAGCTAAAGCAGCAGATATGTTTATATGAGGAACAGAAAAGGTAAGAGGAGTTAGCATCATGCTAAAGTACATGTTAGTCACCAACGACTCAATAACCTGTTAAACTAATCCTCCAAATACACCGTGGAATTGTGCTTTCTAACCGTGTGTGTGTGTGTGTGTGAGTTAAGTTGTATAAAAGGATGACTCTCTCTTTCTGTGTGTGTTTAGGATTTTATTAGTTTGAACTACAGAAAGAGATAAAGATGGCGACTGCAAGCAGTAAGTTACATTTACAGAGATAAAATTATCTGTGTTATTTATTAAATATTAAACTAACTGTGTGTGTGTGTGTGTGTGTGTGTGTGTGTTTCTACACAGATGAGTTTAAACTCATTGGTCCCAATGGTAGAGAGCGATATCATCCCTCTGCTATCACTTTTTCATGTCATTTGTCTCCTAAAATCAGTGCTGTTACCATGGAGATCCGGTGGTTTAAGGGGACAGACTGTGTTTGTGTCTATAAGAACAGACAGGTGACAGAGGGGAGACGTTACGAGGGCAGAGTGAGTCTGTTCACTCAGGAGCTGGAGAGAGGAAACGTCTCCTTACAGCTGAGAGACTGTACAGGGTCAGATGAAGGATATTACCTGTGTCAGGTCACTGATGGAGACAGAACAGAGGAGATTACAGTACAGATGGGTAAGTGTTCCTGAACTCCACACTGTATAAACTCAACATCATCATCTGTGCTTCTCATCTCAGTACATGAAACACACACTCAGTATTCAGTATGAGGTTCAGTATACAGGGTGCTAATGTGCAGTGGAGTTTATTTTAGTCTAACTATAAGAAACCAGGTGGGGCAAAATTAGACTCTGGTAAAGCCTTGCACTATGTTATGGGGAATTCCTAACACTTTGCGAGAGCTTGGAAAAGTAAACTGAGTAAAATTGCATTAGAGACAAAAGCATTGTCAGATGAAATTTTCAGCATAGAAGTTCATGTAAGTAAGGCACTGCAAGCACTGGACTCAATAATTATGCTGTTTGACTTGCTGAAAAAATACCCTGTTCAGTACAGGGTGGAAAGTTAAAAAAAAAAAATTCTGTTGCATGCCTAATGGAAACTGAATTAGATGCCTGTCCAGCTTTCAGTAGAAAACAACACAGCAATGGCAGTGTCCTAATGACACTGACGATCAGGACTCTGAGACTCATTTTAGGTGCTTTGTGTTCCATGTAATTATTGACCTAGGTGCTGCCTAAAAGATTTATAAATGTACTCTTCGAAAAAATTACCAAGATTTAGAAATGAGGGATGAAGTGGAGAAATTTGTAAATCCATGTGCCTTAGCAACTAACAACATTTCTATTAATCTAACCAAACGTCAAATCTACCTCATAGGTTATAGTATCTTCAGAAAATCTGGACTGGTCTTTCCAAGTCGGACAGAATGCCACTCATGGTTGCCTCTGGTGTATGGCCTTTAGCAAGTTAAAACTTTGAGTATAAACATTGTCCACTTGAACTCAGTTGGTCATCTCAATTACAAACAAGCAATAGCATAATGAAACATAACTTCATTTGACAATGTACAGTCGTGGCAAAAAGTTTTGAGAATTACATAAATATTGGAAATCGGAAAAGTTGCTGATTAAGTTTTTATAATAGCAATTTGCATAAACTCCAGAATGCTATGAAGAGCGATCAGATGAATTGCATAGTCCTTCTTTGCCATGAAAATTAACTTAATCCCGAAAAAAACTTTCCACTGCATTTCATTACTGTCATTAAAAGACCTGCTGAGATCATTTCAGTAATCGTCTTGTTAACTCAGGTGAGAATGTTGACGAGCACAAGACTGGAGATCATTATGTCAGGCTGATTGGGTTAGAATGGCAGACTTGACATGTTAAAAGGAGGGTGATGCTTGAAATCATTGTTCTTTCATTGTTAACCATGGTGACCTGCAAAGAAATGCATGCAGCATCATTGTGTTGCATAAAAATGGCTTCACAGGCAAGGATATTGTGGCTACTAAGATTGCACCTAAATCAACAATTTATAGGATCATCAAGAATTTCAAGGAAAGAGGTTCAATTCTTGTTAAGAAGGCTTCAGGGCGTCCAAGAAAGTCCAGCAAGCGCCAGGATCGTCTCCTAAAGAGGATTCAGCTGCGGGATCAGAGTGCCACCAGTGCAGAGCTTGCTCAGGAATGGCAGCAGGCAGGCGTGAGCGCATCTGCACACATAGTGAGGCCAAGACTTTTGGAAGATGGCCTGGTGTCAAGAAGGGCAGCAAAGAAGCCACTTCTCTCCAAAAAAAAAAAACGTCAGGGACAGATTGTTCTTCTACAAAAAGTATGGCGAATGGATACAAAATGGCTAGAACTGAACAGGTTACACATTAATGCCGTAACTTCACTACATTTTCCCCCTAATACAGATCAAATATGATAAAAATATGATGCTTCACATTTTAACTTTATATGGAGTGGTTTATTCTTCAGTTCATCACAGAGTTATATTACATGATTTTATATTTTAATGAAAATATAAAACGCTGAACATATTTGTACTAAAGTCACATATGGTTGTTTAACAGCTATTCTGATGTAAATTACAAGTTTTTCTTATTATATTTTATCTAACATTACATTTCTCTCTGATGTTTCACACAGGACCTTCAGCACAGGTAAGTAAATAACTCGACTTCACACTCTATTAAGCCTGAGATATTTGTACACTCTAAAAACTGCTGGGTAAAAAAAAAAAAACAACCTTAACCCAGCCGCTGGGTCACTATCGGACAAAACACGCACTGGGTTGTTTTGACCCAAGTGCTGAGTTTCACAATTTAACTCAGAATTCTGGGTTATTTCATTTGACCCAACCAGTGGTTTAACCATCTAACTGGGTTAAATGCTAACATGCAGGGTTATTTTATTTTATTACCCAATCAGTGGGTAAAATCAGCAGTCTTGCTGGGTTGACGCATTCCATTTTAGTAGATACTACTTCACATAATGTAAAAAAAAAAAAAAAAAAAAAAAAAAGATCACCACGGAATGAGAAAATAACCCAATTGCAGCAAGATGGGTAAAATATTCAATCCAGAACTATTCTACTCTAAATATTCTTACTGTATTAACTGGAATGTTGGTTAATTCTACCTCAAACATAGGTTATTATTATTTTTTATGTTTTACATGTCTATGGGTAAAACAGTTTAAATAGTTATACTTTGCTATACTGGCCTAGTACCAAAAACCTATACAGTATATGCAATAAACACCCAATTAAATGTACAAATCATAGAATAAATATTTATTTTTCAAAATCATAAAATCAGATAATAAAAAACAATCATTACGATACGATTACTCAGAAGCACTAATGCCTGAGAGCAGTGCTGTTCATTATCTCCCAACATGAGGATGTAATGGTTCGGCCTTGACACTTCAGCCTTTTGGAGATATTCCATGGTGTTGGTTCCAACCTTAGAAAGAAAGAAATTAAAGAAAGCTAAATTTATGGAAAAATCAAGAGCGTTGGCTAGTACGCATATTTGTAAGAAGATTAGTGTTTTGTAACACATCAGCTTTTTATTGTCTCAAGAACTGAGATTAGTAAAGTTCTAATGTTAATGTGGTTGCTAATGCTAGCAACCTAGCTAAATGCTAGCGTCATGCTGGCACTACAGTTAACAGATTAACTTTCATTCATCACTTCACCATCTTCATAAACCTTGCAAGCATTCAACAAAGAAAGCTAAAAAGCTCAGACATTTTTGCAATTTCTTTCCTACACAGGTGGGGTTCTTTGGTTTGGCTGGCTAGCAGCCATTGTTAGATAAACTAGCATGCTATAGCACAGACCAGGGCTGCGTTTCCCGATAACAATTGATCTTAGCGGTTAAGAGCATTTTCTACGAGTCATTTTGCGAACGTGTGATTGTTTCACGTGCGCTTCCCAAAAATGCATTTAACACAATTGCACGTAGCCCTGCTTTAAGTACTACTTAAGAGTCGCTATCCGTTGGTCAAGTGCTGAAATGTCACGCTGTAGAATGGCTCGTCATTGTTGCACATGCTGTTATAGCAATCCATCTAATTTGTGATTTCCGTTTCTTCTTTTACTTGTGTGAATGTATATTCAACTCAAATTACATAAAAGTCCTGTAATATTTTCTTAAGCAAGTTTTTAAAAAAATTAACTCGAACTGTTGTACTGTAAAAACCCTGCTTTGCTCCAATTTTGCATAAAATGAATTCTAACAGTCCTTGCTGGAAATTACATCAGCATCATTTCGATATTTATATGAAACCTTAATTATTTAAGTAGAATTATTTATCAACAATTGCTTATCTCGCATCAAAATAAATAAATAAGCAAATAAATAAATAAGCTCTTACATTTATTTTTGAAAAGTTTAGCCTAATTATCTTCACCTGATGTGCATTTGCTATTAGGAGAAAAATGTAAATAAGCACATTCCTTGGAGTACAGACACTAGCAAAATGGCTGAAACAAACAAACAAAACAAAACAAAACAAAAAAAATTATATATA
>QMIH01004023.1:5389-18535 GCA_003987875.1 Clarias batrachus | reverse complement strand
TGATCACACCCAGACCCAGATGTCTGATCACACACTTGTCCTCTTCTGCCTTCTTTATTCTTCCTCCATCACTCCATCACTCCGCTGTGCCGTTAAACTCTCTCACCTCAAACACGCTGATTATTATTTTTTATCTCTGACATTTTATAATCATCTTGTTTCAGCAAAATCTACACTATTCCTACTAATCATGGTTGAAATTTAAAAGCCGAGGTTTTGCATCAGGATCTTGTGTATTGGAGGCCGGGCTTTACTGCCGCTGATCATCTCTCACGTCTCCTTTATGGTGTTATTGGTGCGGCGGCGGCGGTACAGGAGGCTGCGTCGCTGCTTTCAGATTAATAAAGGAGACGCAGCTCTTATCTCTGCTGAGGAATGGAAACATTTCTTAATTTTTTAAAAAAAAACAAGACTAATAATACCGCTCCACCCTGTTCTCTACCAACACATCTCCTTATCAGTTTTAACACACACACACACACACACACACACACACATCAGTTGTGTCTCTGCCGCGTTTGTGCTATCTTTTGTCACAGCTGTTTCTGTTCCAATCTTAGAACACACTGCTAAATCAGATTCCTCCTCTCTGCTGTCACGTTCGCGTCGGTGCCACGTCTCACGCGCTGTAGGTTACATAACCAGAAGGTCAGAGTTTCTGTTATCTCAGTTTCTTCCCAATTCTGGCCTCGAAGGTTTCCATAATAAATAACGATCCTGGCCAAAACCACCAGACGGGCTTCAGTGACGCTGCTGCTGCCAGGTCTGCGCTCTCGAATGAGAAACATCCTTCTGTTTTTAGAAACCGTCAGGCATCACCACACTCCTGTTCCTCCTGACGCCAGTGTTGGGTTTCATATCGTACAGAAAATCACAACACGCTTCTTTCCACTGTCACTTGGCATTACAGCTGCTGCACTTTTCCTCTGCAACAAACAGACACCTGTCAAAGTCTTCCTGTCCCATGTCCCCTGTCTCACACCTCCTCCGTATCAAGTCGAGTTACTCCAGGAACCACGTGCTACAGAATCTGGGATCATCACCACATTTCTACAGATCTCCTCATAAACCAGCAGAAACGTCCCAGGCACTCCACCTTCTTCTTCTCCACCAGGTACTTCACTAATCCTTGCCCTCCAGTAATGGTCCACTCTTCTTCTCTCCATTGCCTTTCTGCCACTGGGATTATAAGCTGTGAAAAATAATTCTGCACAAATGAAAAGCTAAGCCTTAATGAGAACATTATAAACCTGAAGGACGGAGTGAGAACATTCCTCTAAATAGACTTTTTCCACCACTACTGCTCGTACAATTACCACTCGGACACATTCACACCTCGGCACCACTTCCTGCCTCTCCTACACCGGTGCTTCATCCAGGATCTGCAGGCTTTCATCAGCTAATGCACTTTAAAGTGAGACTCGGCTCCTCTCGAACCCGAGCCCATGTTTGTAGGAGAGAGAGAACAATGACGGAGCCTCTTTCCCTGCTCTCACTAATTTCTCACTCAGCGCTCAGGATTCACTCAGCCCATCTCCCCACACACACACACACACACACACACACACACACAGGCAGTTCTCCTTATCTGGTAGCTGTGATTTGAACAGATTGAATAAGTGGGAGAAAGGTCCTCATGAAGCTACTTTAACGCTGGCTGGAGAATTACGAGAGGTTTTAGCGCTCTGTGTCTGAAATGAAGCGATTTAACTCCTCGCTGGAGAGTAAAAACACGTCAGAGGACTCTATTATGTCCCAAATTACTCCAAAAATAAGAGGATTGTTATACTTTCAGAGGAGCAAGAAGGTTAATTTCATAATAACCCAGGAGTTAATTTGGCGTGAGATTTAAGCCAATGACATTTACTCCAAGCACAGCAGACAGACATTTAATAGAAGGCCAATGAGGGACCAGGAGAGACGCTGACACAGGATGAGACGCGGATGTTCAGGGACTGAGCGSTGAATAATTAGAGAACGTTGGAGCTCGTTAAGATCACGAGGAGAGAGTGACGTCTCACGCAGAACGGAGTTACACACACACACACACACGTCACTTCTCCAAATACTCTGCTCTCAGTTTCACATACTCAACACAGCTACACACACACACACACACATCACTGATTACCGGTCTTGACTGTCTGCCAGCCGAGGGAGAACGGGCTGCGAGCCTGCAGGTTGTAGGTGCTGATGGGGCTGTGATTGTCCACACCGTGACTCCAGGACAGCGTGGCTGTTGTGTCTGTGATCTCCTCCACAATCACCACTCCAGGAGGTCCTGGTGGACCTTCACACACACACACACACAAATGAAAACATGTTGATGAGTAAATGACGGCGTGTGATCAGTGAGCTGGTGAATATAAGAATATAACTGTAAGTGGACGGTCTGATCAACATGAACATATCTGTGATGTAAGAGGAGAAGAATAACATGCATGGTGTTCTGCTCCAGGAAAATAATCAGCTTTGGTGAGGGAACAGTAGCTCATCTCTCTCAAACGCTTTTAAACAGGTTGCCTCATCACGCTTTATCCCTCACTCATGATCTGAATTATTAATCTGTGAGAGTTTAACGATGTCAATGTGGATTATCTGTGCATATATGACACACACACACACACACACACACACAGTATAAGAAGCAGTGGACATGTGGATGGGTTTCATTTCCCAGCTGAGCAAACAGAAGACGCCGAGCTCGAGACGACAGCAGGTTCAGAACAGAAACTCGTTAAATAAAACATACACAGAAGCTTTTTTTTGTTGTTTTGTTTTTGCGCGCGCGCTCTCTCTCCCTCTCTCTCGCGCGCGCGCGCGCAGCTGGGTTGGCCGTGATTACATCCAGCTCTTCACTCTGTGTAAAGTCTCCGAGCATATGTTTACCTCCGACTCGTAATCTGTAAACGTCACAACAAACAAACAACCAAAAACCTTCAGTGTCTCAGGAGGAACAACACTGAGAGTCTGACATCACCGGCGCGCGCAGAGGCTCCGCGCGAGGCGCGTTAAAGCGTAGCGCTGAAGGTGTATTTGCATGCGCGCGCATTAATATTCCACACACCGCGGCGCCGCGCACGCGAGCTGGAGCTTTTAAACATAAAAGCTGTGAAACGGCGCTTCAGGAAGCAGGAATCACGGTTACAGAGGAACACACACACACACACACACATCTGGAGCTCGACATAATTATAGCCTTGTATTTAATTTCCAAACCCTGTAGGAGAAACCGGTACCACCTGCGCTTCTCCTGTTAAAGTGTTAAAAAGTAACATGAATGTTTGCACATAAGACAAAAGCAGAACGAACACACGCTCACGAGCAGCGAGGCTAACTCCGCGCGCGTTCAGGTCATGAAACACCTGGCAGCTCGTGAGCGATGAGGCGCACGAGCGCGATGTGAGGATGAGGCGCGAGGAAGCTGGAACAACACCCACGTCCAGTGCGCGCGACGCCGCTACCTGTCTGACTGTGAAAGCCGCTAATTAGCGAAGTTAATGTAATRAATTAGATAAGCGGTTGGCACAACACAAGGCTGTGACAGACAAGTAATTAGCACTGGGAGACACGCTAGGCTGTTTTTAATTCTACGTTTCTTAAGAATCAGCGAGAATAAAAGCTTAATATTCACTCGCACACTGACACTGATGATGATGACGATGATGGTGATGATGACGATGATGGTGATGATGATGATGATGCGTCTCCTACACCCTGCACAGAAGCAGTTAAGCAACGCCAGCTGTTATTGTTTGTTAATGGTTTCTGTGCACGCGCTCCGGGCTCGAGTCGCCGCACACAGCTCCTCCGCAGCGCCTGTTGCTTTCACATGCTAATTGTTTAGCCTTTAGCACATGGGGATCGCGTTCGAGATAACGAGCTCACCTCTGACGAGCAGCTCGGCTTCCGCTAGGACCGTGTCGGCGCTCGTGTGAACCCGGCAGCCATATTTCCCAGCATGCTTCAGGAGGATATTCCTGATCATCAGATCCATCGTGGAGGACTGCTGGAGAGAGGGAGAACGGGATGAAGACACGCGTACACACAGAGACAAAAAGACCTTCATGACACCTGAGGAATGAGCTGATTAGTAGAAGATTCCCGCTCTGATCACATGATCGCTGTCCACCGACTCTGCGGCGTGGAAATGAAGATGGAACTCTGTGTAATTTAATGTTCTGAGGCAGCTGTTTCGCACCGGGGCTCGTTACGACCGCAGCAGATCAATCAGGAGCGCGGGGACGGCTGACCTGATGCTAGTGAAGAGAAACAAAAACCCAAGGTCGAGTGAAGGTAGCGACGGCTTCGTTCATCTTCACTGAGAGCTTCATCCTGTTCAGGGTGTGTGTGTATGTGTGTGTGTGTGTGTATGTGGAGTTTGGGTCGGAGGCGGCGGCCGGGTATTCTTTAGCTAAAATCCCTAAACGGTTTCCCATTCATTTTCAGTGGTAGTGCTAAACCACTACGGATGCAATATACATTCGGCCGCCGGTGGCCGCTGTGGAGCCCGCCGGTTTCGTTCCGCGCGCTGATTGGTCGAGCCGACATAGAGAAAACCCTAAACCGTTTCCCATGCGTTTTCAATGGTAGTTGAGGTACTGAAACAACCTGGACATCACACCAGTTCATCACAGAGTGAGCTGGTCCACCTACTCACAGGATTCTGGGAGGAAACTGGAGAACTTGAGGAAACACCACCACCATAAACACCACCACCTACACCGGAATGAGGCCCAGGCGGATGTTTACTGCGTCTTATTTATATTTATTTGATCTCAGACGAGGGCTGCTATGGCAAATCTGTTCTGTGAACTAGTTTAGATTTTCTGAATAAATCCTCGATATGATTCTTATAATGTTCGTATTTAAACATATGAAGAACATTGTAGAGGACATCATCACAGCTCTCAGAGCTTCAGCAGGATTATTCTGATTTGGTGCAGATTACTGAATGCTCTCATTACTGATCCCAAGGTAGCTCCAGCCTCACGCAAGCTCAAATAAAAATGGTATAAAACTCTACATTCAGCACTTCTTGGGCAGAAATTAAAAATTAAAGTCACAGTTCAATACGTAGTGACCAGCCAAGAGTGGCTCGTTTGCTCTCTGTGCTGTTCATCATCATAATGTGATTTCTGCCACAATGCAATTTCCAAAAGTGTCCCTCTGACCATTTTTTTTACAACCCAGAACCCAATCAGCAATGTGTCTGCTGCTCCATGGCTGAGAAATGATAAGTGCTGGTATTAACACCTGGATCGGGGCTGAACGCCGCCTCTAATCGGATATATAAAGGATTCGAGTCGGTTTGTGCTGGACTGCATCAGTCCTGCCTGACACTGATGAGGGATAAACGCCAGTTAGGAAGTCTTTGGAGATTTATAACGTGATTGGAGACGTGATGAGGCTCGGGAGCGCCGGTGTGACCCGCGTTAGTCATGCTACACTCATGACATACAACTGAGCTCCAGACAAAACAACCTGTACCGGAGTTTTATACAAAACAATATAAAGTTACACCAGGAGTGTTGGAGTAAACATCATGAAAGTTTGGCGAGGTTAAGTTCTTCACAGATAAATTCATGACTTTAATTAATTCTAATCATTAGTGATTAGTGTACGGTCATTAATATGTGTGTAGTGTGTATGTGGGGAATATTGGTTAGCACTATAGCCTCGCTAGGGTCAGAGTTCAAGTTTCACCTCGGGGTCTGCATGAGTTTCTGTGTTCTCTCATGGTCTTGCATGTTCATGTGGTGGGTTTCCTCCCACAGTCCAGAGACATGCAGATTAGGCAAATTGCCCTCAGTGTGTGTGTGTGTGTGTGTGTGTGTYTGTGCCCTGCGATGGATTGGCACCCCGTCCAGGATGAACTCATGGGCTAAGTCCTCTGGGATAGGCTCCGCCCCCGCGACCCAGGTGAAACATGAACCAAGAGAGACTTGGTGAAGAATCATTAAAGGATCCCTGTTTCTCCTTCAGTGCCGTTCTCCTGGTCAGCGTTACGGCAGCTAATCACAGGAACACCCGGCATCAGGTGGGTACACACCCTGAACGCGGAACCAGTTTGTGTTTTGTGAGAACCTGCAGAACCGCCCCAGCCCCTGGAGGAACGTGTGTGACTTTGGAGACCCTGTGAGAAGACAAGGCTACCCTCAGCACCGCTGCGTCCGTGTACCTTAGTGTACAGAGTGAGTGGACATTAGCTGTCCACCTCCACACCAGGAAAACCCAGACGAGCAAAGTGCCACTCGAGAATAAAAACACCGCACCTAAGACATTTCTCCTGATGAGACTTTGAACTTTGAGAGGAGCACGAGGTCCATCAGGCAGAGCCATGAGCTCGCTGTCGCATGCGTGTGACTCGCGGTAATATGATGGACAGCGGGTCTTTAATCTCGCGTGACACTCGGGCCAGGCTGACCTTTTAAACCATCGATTCCCACTCGAGCTGGAGCAGGATCTGGTGCTACACGCTAACAAGAAAGCAAAGATGAGAAATTAAGATGAAACTGGTGTCAGTTTATTTTTACTGGATGAAGAAAAACGATCTGTCGCTCATAAATTA
Source organism: Clarias batrachus (assembly GCA_003987875.1). NCBI lineage: Eukaryota > Metazoa > Chordata > Actinopteri > Siluriformes > Clariidae > Clarias > Clarias batrachus. The sequence continues at coordinate 11,964 of QMIH01004023.1, read as the reverse complement.
GACGATTAACACAAACTCGGACTTCTCCACCTGCGGCTGCTCCGATCCGTGTTAGACGGATCTGTTACTCGGWGTTTCTGATATTCTGTAATAAATCTCTGAACATGTCAGCTTTAATATTTCCCTCACGGTGTTCTTCCAGAAATCTGGAGCGTAAACCTCAGCTGAGCTAATGAACGCTCACCGGCCGAGCGATCCCTCTCTCCAGACGCACGTAACACACACTTCACTGCACGTGATATTGGTGTAAAGACACACAGAGAAGGGGTTTATGGGTAATCATAACGGTTACACACACCCCTTGTGTGCTGTTTGAACTCGAGGTGCAGATTGGTTTGGACGAGACCCAAAACACCCGGACGTGAGGCTGGCAGGAGGGCGTGTCAGGATCTTCAGGCTGCAAAAACACTGCAGCATCACTCAACTGATTACTTTCCCATAACAGCRGGTTTAATTTCTCCCTGTGCATGGTGTGTCCCCTCAGTGTGCTCCAGTTTCCTCCAATTTCCAGACTGTCTATTGTGTGTGTGTGTGTGTGTACATACAATTTGGTATGGAGACAATGGATGGATTTTCTGACCAATCAGAATCAGGGAGTAACTCTCTCTCTCTCTCTCTCTCTCTCTCTCTCTCTCTCACACACACACACACACACACACACACACACACACACAATCTTTTTAAATGTAAATCTCTATCTTATTGAAATGATCTGCTGCTGCTCTCTCCCCCTCATCTATTGCACATATTCAGATGTGACAGCAGAYGGGAACCTTCTCCAGATCTTTATCAGATGTTTCACAGCTCCGATGGAGCAATCGAGACGTCCTTACTGTCCTGATGAACTCGAAATGGCCGTCGTCTTGACGGGCGCCCAGCGGCTGGTTGTTGAGCTGCCAGAAGAAGGAGATTTCGAGCGACGGGTCGTGTGAGGCTTTACAGCTGAGCACCACGCTCTCCCCCACCGTCACCTCCACACGCTTCGGGCTCAGGTCCACCCTCATGGCCTCTGTAAGGACAAGACTGTCTCGCTGTCATCTCAGAAAACAGACAGAAACGCAGCACAGAGCAGAGTTAATGCATTCACATCCTCTCCGTACATCTGCCTAACAATGAAGCCTCGTCGTCGGCTGAAAGCCCAAAGCGCTTCACGTCGGCGGATCAGTGATTTTCCCCAAACTGGCCTGTTTACATGCTGAGAATTTAATCGTCTCGTAAAGCAGCTGCTCTCGCGCTCGACACTAAATCTGCTGTAAGCTCTTCCTCTGTGGACCGTCAGACCTTTCTGCTATAAAGCCTATTGTAAGCAAAGTGCTGAGAAGAGAAATGAGCAAACACAAGATGTGCTTTTTTTCACGCTCTGTACAACACTTAGCCGCGTGTATCTTTAACCCAGGAGTCTTTATAGCATCGCTAGATCCGTGTGTGCATCCTGCAGCAACGCCGCTCCATTCGTATTCATGGAGAACAATTGCTCTTATTATTCTTATTCTTACTGAAACCGGAGCATTTGGACCTAAAAGCAGAAATCTAATCTCTTTTGTGTAAGATATCTTAACGAGCCTCAGAGAGACGGACGTCAGACGTCTTCGGCGCTTCTGATCTGCTTCTCGAACGGGGCAGATGTGCTCGATTTCACACACTTCACACTCAATCATCTGCAGTAAATGAGGCTTCCATCAGCCGCAGAGGAGCGATGAGGAGTCACTCACCTTTCACCAGCAGCGAGCTCGTCATCTCGGCCGAGCCGAACTGATTCTCGGCGCGACACGCGTAGCTGCCCTCGTCCGCGCGGCTGGCGTTGATGATCTGCAGCGTGTTGTTGCGCAGAAGCACCATTCTGTTAAAAATCAGAGAAGGGTGTTTAAACAGAGGAGAACACTGCAGTGGAGACTCGGAGAACTTCTCCAGCTCGCTGAGTTGATCCTGACTTCTATCAACCTTTAGAGAGACAGAATGAAGAAACGTTCAGAAGCTAAACAGAACCAGCATGAGAATGTGGTCTAGAGAGAAATTCCCCTCTTTTATCAACTTATCTTACAAATTAACTTTACAAATACGTAAGGAGTGAGTGAGGATGAGTTGCGTGTGATTCAGAATCTCCCTGAGAGTCTCCCAGAACTTGGCCACTGCAGAGCGGAGGGATGTTTTCCTGACATGCTGCACTGATGTAGGAGTTGAGCAACAAGAATAGACAAATTTCTCCATTCATCTACCTCCACGAGTTCCTCAGCAGCCGCGAGTGACTCTGACTCAGTGGAACAGCAGGAGCCCGAAAAAATATTCAGCATAAACTATTCGAAAATATTTACTGAATATGGATTTACAGGCAAAGAGAGAGAATGACGAGGAAAAACCTAAATGCCGAGGCTTGGASTGTAAGATAYGTTCTCCTGAATTAACCTGGTGCTCCTCCACGTTCTGCCTTCATCATAAACATTCAGAATCAYGGCTGACTGTTTATTCTGCGCTGCTTTCATTTACCAAACTGACTTGCACATGAAACTATCAATAACGGCTCATTTTCTATGCTAATGAACAGATCAATGAGGATTAGTGACGTTCACCTGCAGAGATTTAAAGTTAACAGAGTTTAATAGTCTGTAGAAGAAGAGAAAAAGTTTATTTATTAACTTTCCCACTGAGAGAGGAACAGACGTCTGGCCCGCTATCACACAGCACAGGCATTAACCTCTAATTAGTGATGTCTTTATTAAAATGCTGTAAAATATTCACACACACACACACACACACACACACACACACACACACACACACACACACACACACGTGTAAGATTTATGTACTGTATACACAGGACAGTGAAAAAGTTCTCACTGTTTATATTATTTGCTTCACAGATGTTTTTTGTGATCATTCCTGAAKCCAGCAGAAAGGTGTACAGCACACACACCATCGCCAACATCTTGGTGTAAGACACCACACGCCCACGGGGGACGGAGCCAAAACATAGGGGGTTTTAATGTTATGGCTGATTCGTGGCCAAATAAAAAGAGTCTGCTCTCTCCTGTGGGATTTAAATGTCATGTGAATGTTTTCTGTTCTCATATCTACAGCGTCGTGTGAATGTGTGTCTCGAAGTGCAGACGGTGGTTTATTAAAAGTGAGCAGGTACGTTATAAAGAAAAACACTATGGCTAAGAACTAAGGCTAATGCTAATCAGATCTATGGCAAAGACAGCAGGGTAACGTTAACAGAGAGACTAACTGGGAAAACCAACGACAAACCATCTGGACAGCAGCTCGAGCAGACTCGCGGCAAACAGCCAGCTGCGGCACAGAAACAGGTGAATATAATTATGACGACATGGCTGTGGTGAGGTGCATGATGGGAACGGAAGTCCAGGACATGTTTAGCATCAAAGTCAAAACCAGAAAAACCAAAGACGGATACGTGAAGCTCATGACGATCATCGTAGCTTTTAACTTCCTCTAATGGTTTTTTTTTTAGATCCAGCTCAAGTGTGAAAAATAAAGTGTGTAAAGTTTTTACGCTGTAAGAATATAAAATGAACATCATAATTTATCAGACGTTAATCTGGGATTCAGTACGGTTTTACTGCGCAGCTTTAAACTAAAGACCTGCTACGTGTGGAGAAGCGCGGAGATGTGAAAGCTCCTGGAAGGTGACCTTCTTTGTTTTCTCTTCTTTTCTTTCATTGAACATCGAGGCGTGAGGATGAATTTTTCACAAAGTAAATGTTTTATTAAAATTCAATCTCAGCCTTATTTCTGCCATATTACATCAGCCTATATAATGTAGTTTATACGTTTACAGGGCGCGGGTTTCTCCCTCTCTCCCAGCACGAGGTGACGAGAGACGACAGAAACAGATGAGGGCGTGAAGCAGTTTGTTCAAAAATATTATGAAACGTGAAAGCAGACAAAAGAGACGAAGCAGACAGAACAAACCGAGAGTGGAGACAGAGGTGAACCTACCAGATGTTCACCTAAACATCTCCAAAGACACCAAAAAAACTGCTGCCTTCTTTTATTTAGTCTGTTGTGAAAAATGCAGGAGCTCATTGTGTGCAGAGACGAAAAGCAAAAGCGAAGCACAAAAGAGACGAGACAAAACCAGATGCAGTTCATTGTGTCCACATTTTATGGTTTTGGGCGATGGACATTAAGAGCCTCGTCCTTTCACGCTAATGGGATTAATGGGATTAATGGGATTAATGGTCTGGCGTTGACACGGCAGCACTGAACATTAGCGCACATCCATGTTAATTATAGAGCTTTATTACTCAGCACAGGTGTAAAGGTGAGATAAACTCACTGCCGYTCGTCTCGCCATCAACACCTCCATCGAGTCTCTAAAGTCCGGAGTCCCGTCCGGAGCTTCTGGTGGCTTTCTGAAAGCTTTATTACCATCATTTAGTTTAATAATAGTGAAACTGCCACCGCTCGTGATCTTTAAAGGACTTGTGTGTTGACATGGTTTCATGTTGCTTTAGTTTTCTTTGGTCCGTCGCTGCTCGTGTTCTGATTAGACGCCGGCCTGCACTCATTCCTCATCTCCAACACAGAAATCATCAAATCATCATTTAAATCTAAGTCTTTATCCTGATTGGTCAGAAGTTGTTGATGAATTTTTTATAGTAGCAGCTCTGACTTTTTAGTTGTCTTGCTCCGTGTGTGTGTGTGTGTGTGTGTGTGTGTGTGTGAAGTGAGTTCCTGTTGTCACTGCTGTTACAGCAGCTGTAAACACTCGCAGAGGATTAATCAACAGCTTGTGACCAATCAGAGAGCAGAATTCAGCAGCGTCTGTGTGTAAAGTTTAAGCGTCCTGCTGCTGTATGCTGCTGTATCTGGACCCAAACCCAAAGAACAGTTCTACGGATAATGAGATTTCTCTCACATCGTCAGGCCAAGGTTGCCAGATGACTCTGACAAAATCCCCCTATGTCGTATGAGTCCCAATAAAACCTGGCCACGTAATACTGTAATCAGTACGAACCTCATGCTCTAGCCCATTTATTCATCTACATTATTTTATTTAAAAAATAGTCTTCGTTATATACAAGATAATAAAAATATTCAGGTTTTTATTATTCTTTAATTCACTGCTGTTCAAAGGAGCGGACGGTACTGACGTTCATAATTCAGACAACAGGAAATGAACAAAAGTATTCTGTACTCAAATGTCCAAATAAAGGAAAAAACATCATCATACAATGTTACACTTATTAATCGAGTGTCATTTTTTATTTTAAGATTTTATGTAAACACTAACAGCATGAGCGGACGTTTGTTGCTTTAAGTGTTCTTTAAGTTCTACAAGGAATAAAAAATGATATTATTTTGGTGATCTGAAAAATGATCTGCTCTCTGATCCACAGATGTGATGTGCTGGTGATTCATCAGTCAGGTGGTCAGCTGACGTGTGCAGTGGACACTATGCATGATGGGAGCGTCACGTCACGTCACATCGCTTCCCTTCTCACCCGGACTCGCAGCCGCTGAGTCCCGATCCTGAGACTTCTTCTTTTTTTCTGCCATATGTTTCTCTCTCTCTCTGTGTGTGTGTGTGTGTGTGTTATTGAGTTTAACTGAACAGAAGTTACGCTGTTTATTTCTTGATTGAGAGATAAATACAGTCTGTGAGGCTGATGTGTAGAGCGTCACTGCAGTGTGAGATGATTTCTGCAGACGCTCTCGCTGCTGTTTCAGACACAGAAAACTAAATCATGATGAAAACCGGGACGCTGCTCTGAGCAGTCAGTGTGTATCTGCTGCACAACTCATCAGACCACAGAACCTCTGCGCTCATTCGTCAGCTCGTTACCTGAGAAACACACACACACACACACACACACACACACACACACACTCCTCGCATCATCACACTCCATCTGACCATCTACACATCATCCTCTCGCAGGTAACTGACCACAGCATCACACGCGGGGGGTGTAAACCACAGCTTTGACCTACACACACACACACACACACACACACACACACACACACACACACACTCGGACTCCAGGACTGGTGTCACGTGAAGGGCAAATGGCAATGTAGCTTTACGCTGTGGATTTATGCTGAATGTGTGTGTGCGTGTGCGTGTGTGTGTGTGTGTGTGTGTGTGTGTGTGTGTGTGCACAGGTGTGTGTGTGTTGGGCACATGGCCATTTTGCTGGACCATTTTAAAAGAGCGTGCGAGTCCCAGGGTCTATTTCTCAGAATAAATTGCTGCTTTACAGCTCGAGTGTCAGCAGAAAAAGCCAGTAAATAATTTGAGGCGTCGACTCGCAGGCACGAGCGCCGAGTGATAAATATTTGGAGGGTCAGGGACTGAAACTGTGCAGCGCTGCTTAGTTAAGACACAGGATTTTGTGCCTGTGTGTGTGTGTGTGTGTGTGTGTGTAGGTCAGAGCTGTGGTTTACACCACACACACACATATATATATCTGCACATATAAAGAAAACTTTTTAACAGATGAACGCAGCTTCTTCATCACTCATGAGAGACAACGAGACGACCGAGTCCCAGCTGAGCTCGTTTCCACTGCGTGTACCATCATCACTACCTCACCTTCCTCACCGTC
>QMIH01004021.1:6618-18432 GCA_003987875.1 Clarias batrachus | reverse complement strand
CATCCTGTATATGTTCATGGACATCATGCCTAAATATAAAAAAATATATATTAAAAATGTATTCAAGCTTTTATGGTAACCCACAAACAGGACATGAACACCTAGGTCTTATAAAACTAAGTCTTCCGTAGTTATAAAAAAAAAATCTGATTTTTTTTTTTTAAGTAATGAAAAATTTTCAGTTGAAAAGAACATCTTTTTTTATTTTGTAATTACAAGCAGTGTAAAACAAAGTTTTTTTTGTTTGTTTTTTGGAATAGTGCAACTGCATTGAATGCATATTCAGTGGGAACCCTAACATTCTATGTTGTAATCTACCCAAAACATATCATCTGGGTTTATTTAAAAGTTAGAATTACTTTAATAAATTATGTTAAAATGATTTTGGGATAATGTTGACCGCATAACCCCAAAACCTGGCAGCATGTTTGTTAAATTGCAGTTGACTATTATTTTTTGACTTCTTGATTAATTTTCTGACAAAGCATTATTGATCAATCCACCCCAACACCAACTCTACCACCAGGTGAATTAAATAACATTGATTGTTTATTTCATACCAGTAAACTGGTGACAGGGTCATATGCACCCAAGGTCCCTGTATGCCCGCAGAGGCCAAAGGCCAGCCTATCTAGTCCAATCCCACAAAAGTTATAACAGCAGGTATAGGTATCAGACCCCTCAGTGCATCACAGCATATRCTGTGTGTCACATATATTTTTGGAAAGCAAAGAGTTCAAGGTTGTTGATCCGACCGCCAAATTCACAGATGTCAATTTGACCATCTTTGACCATCTGGCAACCATGGAATGCGTCAGACAAACATATCTGTTCCACGGAAGCCGAACCCACATCCAACAGCATCCAAAAGATCCACCATTAGTGTCCCAGTGCCAAACACCAGCACACCCCAGAGGTCTTTTGGAGCCAATCCCCAAGTGTAAARTCATTTACCAGCATTAGTGACAGGTTTTTGGTGGACMAGTGGTTAGAATGCACAGCTATCAGGGTATCAGCTTTGGTGCCAAATGAAAAAAACAACAGTAAGGCAGCTTCTATAATGTATTTATGTAATAAAATGTTGAAGTGACATTTTGTTGGGGTCATTCAGTCCATGTTATGCCAATRATACTTATTCAACATGAGGAGTGCACAATTTTATCAAAATCTATCTTTTAAAAGCAACCTTATATCARTGGTCCTCCAAAGTCTGTAACATTTTCCAAAGTAATTTTGCCACAATGTTTTTAAAACCAACATTTTTTGCTGAGTAATTAACAGAATACTTATTTCCGGATTGTGAGTCATACAGTTCCATGATAATTTTTTGCCACAATTTATTATTATACTCCTAATCTTTACTCTAAGTGGTACTTTATGTTTTTCTTTGTTTTAAAGAGATCCTAAACTGTAAAAAGTGTTAAATCTCACTCATTCACTAACTCATCGTTTATACTGCTTTATCCTGTATTCAGGGTCGCAGGGGGCCTGGAGCCTATCTCAGGAGGCTTAGGGCACGAGGCTTGGTACACCCTGGACAGGGTGCCAATCCATCGTAGGGCACACACACATACACTCACACACTCATTCTCATACTACGGGCAATCTAGGAATGCTAATTAGCCAAATCTGCAGGACTTTGGACTGTGGGAGGAAACCGGAATACCTACTGAAAACCCATCAAGCATGGGGAGAACATACAAACTCCATGCACACAGAGACGGGTTCGAGCCTGGCCAGGAGTTTGAAATCTCCTGCAATATAAACATCTAATATTAAACTTTCAATTCAATTTTATTTGTATAGGGCTTTTAACAATTGTCATTGTGGCAAAGCAGCTTTACACAATCAAAAGAGAAAAATATTGAAATTTGTATGAAATGTGAAAAAAAGTGTATGAATCAAAATTATTAAACAATATAACTACTTTGTTTTACTGAAATTCATTTTTGCAACCCCAGCATGACTATAGCAAATACACCATTCTATTCCAAGCAATGCAGATTATCATTATTAGTACTTTTATCCACACTAGTTTTTAATTGCATTTCAAAGATTCTCTTGCATCCTTAATTTTCTAATTTGRCACCCAATTACTAAGATCCACACAGATAGTGACAATCAACCTGTCAGTCAGATACACAGTCATATGTGGTCTGTATGACAGATTGTTATATTTCATGGACAGGTTGTTTATGACAGTATCATCCATCTTTATCCCATCCTAATTAAAACTCATCAACAGTAAAGGAAKGAACAAAGTCAATTTCAAGATGTACATAAATTTACATGACATGATTAATGGATTTATATTTTCCTTTATGGGAATAATAGGATATGCGTTTTCTTAACCCTGCTATTATATCCATACTATTCTGTAAATGGAACATAATCATGCACAGTGTCCTATAGCTTCAGGCTTTAAATCTGATGTGCCATCTGCAGTCTTTCATTAGTTACAATTCAGAGTGTGTGATGAACACTAGGCTACTATTATTACCAGTGGAGGAAATAAGAAATCCCTTACGGGAAAAAATATATATATTAATCCACATACATTTTACATGTGATTTTGTGAGGAACATTGACATTTTAACATTTTATGTTATATTTAATTGTGACACTTTAAAAAATAATAATAGAAATAAAAATAATAATAGAAAACAATTCTTTAGGGACTTGGTTATGAAAGATGGGTCATTACTTTTCCTGGACAAAATGGTAAAAATGCCTAATTTGTAGCCTATGTGGAATTGACAAAACTAACTAGCTAACTAAGAAACCCAATTACTGTACACTGTAAACCCTAATGCTCAAAGTAATTAAACATATTGAGCACTGTTAACTTAAATAATTACAATTAGTTGAAATTAATAGACCTTGATGAGTATTTAGAACTTTTGGGTATTTATGAGTTTGTAGAAATGAGACTTTTCAAGTTAGCAGAAAAAAWTTGACATTTTAAGTAACTGTACATTCTTACTGTAAGTAACAGTAACTGTCACCTTAAACTTCCACCAACTTAAAATCTTTCAGACTAGCAATTTTGTATCTGACATCATCAGAGCAATAGGGCACTGGTGGCTCGGTGGTAGGTGTTTCATCTGCCATGCGAAAGGCCCGGGTTCGATTCCCAACAACTGGATGAAGTGCCTGTCCCAAGCCCAGATAAAATGGGAGGGTTGCGTCAGGAAGGGCTTCTGGCATAAAACCTGTGCCAAGATTGTGTGTGGACTGGATTGTCTGCTGTGGCGACCCATTGCCAGGAGCAGCTGAAAGACCAACAACAATTTATTTGACTTGCAACAATGAAAAAAAAAGATAATTGCTATTAAATAGTAGTTAGGCTACTCAATAATTGTTTATCAGTTCAGTCTCTTTTTGTTGAGGAGATGTATGGCTTGAGGAAAGAACCTGTTGCACAGTCTGGATGTAATTGCCGAATTCTTCTGTACCTTTTCCCAGATGGCAGGATGGTGAAATGTGAGTGAAATGGGTGCGTCCAATCAACCATAATGCTGGTGGTTTTGCAGTGTGTGGTGTAGATGTATTCGATAGAGGGAAGAGAGACTCTGATCATCTTCTCAGCTGTCTCCACTATCTGCTGTAAAGTCTTGCTGTCCGAGACGGCACAATTCCCAAACCAGATAATGATGCAGCTGCTCAGGATGCTCTCAATAGTCCCTCTATAGAAGGTGATTAGGAATGGTGGTGGAAGCTGGGCCTTCCTCAGCCTTCTCAGGAAGAACAGACATTCTTGGAATTTCTTGTACAAGGTGGACACCCAGGAATTTGGTGCTGGTGGAACATCTTCACAGAGGAGCCGTTGATGTTTAGCTGAAGTCGACCACCATCTCTTTTGTTTAACTTAATGTTATTCTATATGAAAAAAATAGTTTCTGTGTGGAATCCCCAAAAAATCAACACAGCTTGAACAGACTTTCATCGGGATTGGTATGGTACATTTTGAAGTCCAGTGGCCTAATCCCAACATAACAAACTTGTGATGGGTTTCAGCTTGTTGGCTTTAAATTTTTTAATTAGGAAGCCAAGTGCTGATAAAGTCTTCAAAAAGTAATTTAAAAAGCAGGTCGCCTTGGGGGGGAAATGTACCATAAATGGCTATTTTTTAGGTACACAATGAGGCTTATAGGAATTGCACTTTGAGACTTCGTTAACGTCCTATTTCATTTAATAGGCTCATGTGAAGTCCTGTGAATTGTTTACTAAGGAAACCAGCAAAAAGATCCTTGTTATACAGTAGAGTGAGCATCATACCACACACTCATTTTATCCTAGGTTGGATGCTTTATATTTGGGAACTGGTTTGGGATACTAGCTCCATGATTGCTACACATGATACTTACACATACCCATGTCCTTTAAATATATGTTTTAAGAATGCAGAATTTTGATTGACATCCAACAGATCCTTGAAGGCCAGGATACAAGAGCAAAATGAGATCACAGCTGTCATGCTGTTCTGTGGTCGAGCTGTTTTCACTGCTATATCTGTCACCATGCCTAGCTATAAAAATGTATATTTATATTTATATACAGTACATGATTCAACTGGCCAATTTGACTAGCCCTCATATTTCCCGAAAGGTTTCATCATTCTGTATAATGACATTTTGAGTTTTATACATACGGTATAAGATGATAGGTTCTTAGGACATATTTTCTTGTACAAGGTTTAACCTCACCTGCTTTTTTCAAAGACCTGAAGTTAAAAAAAAAACTTATTTCAATAATTTGAGCTCATTGTGTCATCGTATCATAAGGTTGTCATTTCCCCAGAYAGTGCTCCTATTCAGTGAGATTCACCCCACTTTTTKTAGTCATATCATAGACATAGATATATTTATTRAGTTATAAGCTGTTGAACTGATGTTTCTGAATCTAATTTCTTTTTGTTATGAGCATTATTTTTTTAGTACAGGTATTACTTACATTACAGCCTATATAACTCAAACCAGTAACAAATTGTAACACTCCAATCCATAACACTGCTGTAAAATTGACCCAAATCCACAAGAAAGTAATTCTGTACTTCTTACTCCAGCCTGTAAATTTCTAAAAAATAAAAAAAAAAGTTATTAAATCTCATTAAACCTTACTGCAACCCAGAACACTTTAACTTTTAATACTAACTTCAATCGAAAACAATTCAACATATACCTCTTTATGCCATAAAATGTCTCTAAAACCCTTACTAAAACTTCCAAAACCTACTCCAACTTGTAACACCCCATCATGTAAAACTTACTGATCCTGTAACACTTACTCCAACCAGTACTACTCTACTCTGCATCACACTTTACATTAATAAACAATAACACTATGTTCAYGCCACCTTGTAGTGACACCTATTCCAATCTCTAACAGTCCATCCWGTAACACCCCATACTGTGATGTTTACTCCTGTAACACTTTATTCTGTTACTTTTACTCCAGCATATAACACCTGTAGCACTCCATGCCATGAAGCTTGCTCCCACCTGTCACACTTTATTCTGTTACTCTTACAGCAGCCTACAACACCTTCAGAATCACCTACTCCCACCTGTAACACTCTCATCTTGTAACACATTCTCCACCCTGTAACAAATTAATAAATTATTCACTTAATTAAAAAAAAACTTTAACTTGTAACACTCCACATAAGACTCCAGGTCAAAATACTCCAACCTATAACATTAGCCATAAAACTTCTCTGTAACACATACTCCATCCTGTAATACCCCAAACTGTAACACTTACAGAGTGGCAGTAGTAAATCATTGGGTTATGTCTGATCAGAAGGTCAGCAGTTCAAGATCCCAGCTGCAAGGCTGCCAATATTGAGCCCTTGAGGAAGATCTTTAATCCCTTCCGAACCTGGGATATGCAAAGAAAAGACTTCCACTGTGCAGTAATGTACAGGACATGTGATAAATTAACTTAACTAACTAACACTCCATAACACTCCAACTTGTTATTTGTAATTTGCTTATTCCAACTTGTAACACACTCCATTCTGTACAGTGACCACAATACATTGCGTTTCAGGTGACACCTACTTCATGAAAGGTCTAAGTTTTAAATGAACTTAACTCTGCAACTAACAACTGGTACATTATACATTTAAACTAGAGCATGTCAGAGCCCTGACTGGTGCAACTCTCTGCTAGGCCTTAGAGTTTGAGAAAGGCCAAGACAGAAACATACTATATAGACAACTTTTAAAAATCAACATTTAAACATTTGCGCAAAAAAAGGGAAGTTTTTCACTACTTTCTGATTACTGTCTGAGAAACACATCCGTATTCTTCTGATATTGATTTTCTCTTGGGCAACTTGATGGACATTTGATCTGAGCTGAGCTGGGGTCACATTAGAGGTCACTGCTGGAGGAGTAGTCTAAAAATGGGCTTATTGTCTGAATGTCAGTGTCAAAATTCGAGGTCAGATTAAACCATCCCGGTGTGGGAGGCACTCTTTAAGCTTTGTAGATGCTGTGTGAATCGTAAAATCTTATACCACATATGTTTATTACTAGAAATTGTTTTCTCTCCATTTACGCAAACAGACTGATGGATAGGGCATTGGCAGAGGACCAAATATCTCACTACCATTGTGTTTAGCTATTTTATGCATCTATCATTGTTGCAAGAACTTTTGGAAAAGGCAATGGCTCACATGTACAGTCTACTATAWATAATAGTATATTTATTTATTTATTTATTTATTTATTTAATTTATCTGTTATTATTTAATGTTTATTTATTTATGTTTATGAGCTAAAGAAAAACAAATGACATTTGCCAATGTGTGCTTAAGAGCAAGTAATCCTGTCAAAAGTATCAATTATAGTTATGTGATACTTCTATTAACATTGCTATAGAGGTTGTTATTGTGTTATGCATCTCAGTTTATACTCACTCTAACTCTACACCCAACCAGTAAAACTTACTCCAATTCATAACAATCCATCCTATAACACTTACTCCACCCTGACACCAGGAAGTTGGCAGTGATCCTTTGGAGGAAGTGTTGGTGGGTCTTTGTCTGCAGGACCTGTATGTAGTGGGCTGTGGTGCACTGTGTGTTCTGGTGATATTATATCTTTGCCAGCATTGTTGCTTTTTGTGGTTTGTGTTGCARTGATTTTTCTGTGGGATCAGACCAGACAAGCTGGCCTTTGGTCTTCATAGACACAGGTGAGCCTTTGGTAGCCATGATTATGTCACCAGTTTACAAGTATATGATTGATAATCAGTGTTAATGTTATGGCTGATCAATGTYTCRCACAATAAGTCTATTCACTCTTTTCTACTAATTATTATTTGCAGACTCCCTTTGAATTTCTGCATTATCTTTCCGGGAAACTGTTTGTTTCTGTAGACAATGTCAAATTAATCTCAAATCTCATAACAATCAATTCTGTACATCTTAGTTTAACCTGTATCATTTCATATGTAATACTTACTTACCAAAAAACCTTGAACTCTTCATCCTTTATTCCTTACTCCTGCCCGTACTTTATAATACTCCGACCACACCTTTCAGGTGTTCTGCTCTTTCTATGAACAATTTTCTAAGAAAAATGCCTTTAAAGTAATTAATTACTCATAACTATCCAAACCTATCAAAAAAAATGTCTTTGCACTCAACCTGTAAAACTATTTTAATGTATATTCACAGCATTCATACAGTGAATGCCATGAATGCTGTTCTTAAATACACACTTAGTTGATGACCTTCAAATGCAATTTAGTGTCATGAGAACCATGAGTCAGATAATCTGCACTTACTTAAGGATAAGCGTTGAGATGTGCAATACAGCACTTCTGTATTACACATTCTGACTTTTCCAACATAAATTAATTTATGATGACAGAAACATTGTACAAACAAAAATGATTCATTCATTCATTCATTCATTCATTCATTCATTCATTTGTTTTTGAATCTTGTTTTATAATAGGTATAATAAAGTAGAAAAAAGACACCAAGCATTGTACACAAAAAGAGGCATGGAAAGGGACATACAGAAATAAAACACATCATGTCAAGAACCTATTTTTAATGCAAAAAATTACAATTGAGCTGATGTCTGTTTGCTGTCAAATGTTCCATGTTAATAAAGTAATGATTCAGGTCGATCTTCACTGTCACATCTTCTGTTCTGATTCAATAACATGACAGGTCGAACATATTTATATTCATTTCACAGCCACATRATGGTTTGGCCTTTTTTAAATACACCATGGCAAACCCGTTTTTCCTTTTTTTTCTAGAATGAGTTGATTAGGTATTGAYGGCTTTCAGTTTTCCACCTTTAACCTTTAACCAAGGGGCAAAAAATCAGTAAATAAAAATTATTAGCATATCTCAGAAAGCTTCAGTGCTTCCCACTTCCAAATTAAAGCTTGTATTATATATTTGTCCAGGAAGCCAGAAATCTGAACTAAAGTAATAGACTTTGCTCCTATTTTTAGCACCACAAATTATCTTTCTTAAAAGCCAGATAATATAAATATTAATTCAACAACAAAATTGTACTTTAAAAATATTATAATTAAGATATTTYCTGTTCTTCTTATTATTATTGGGGATTCCTTTCATAAATGTTAAAATAACTTGTCTAAATCCAATTCATAATATCATTACATTATGCTGAAGGTCTGACATCAACCCAGGAATCAWCAAGCGCATTAATTTAAACTTGGGATTACAATTTCCAGCCATTGCAAATTAAGTAACTTCTTCTGACAAACAAGAAGCACATATTAAACACAATGCAAGGGCTTTCATGCAATCACCAAATACTATAGTTACTGAATAAATAAGTAATTAATTTTTTTAACCACTATCTGCACAGTATTTTTCACACAGTTGCAGTAATTAAAACATTAAATGTTAAAAAAAAAAAAAAAACTCAGACAGGATAAAACTACACGCATCACCAATACTTGGAGGCATAGTTATGCAACAACAAAACCTAATACCTCTGAAGGTCAAAGCACATAAATAGGTTTTGAGCTTCTGCTGATCTCCTGCTTTAACATAGCTTGAAAGTAAATAAAAAAGATTATGCTCGTGAAATAATAAGAAAAATCATATAAACCTGTCATCAGTATCAGAAACAAAAAGAACAGACCARGTTAAAGTATTGCTTCTATGATAACTATTGAAATAATACCCTTCTTACTGTATGTTCTTTATGGCGTACTGTATTTATTTTACCAGATTGCCAGGTGATCAAAGGCAAAACAGTAAAGAACATTTCCAAAATTTTCAGAATTTTCAAATCTTTTTTTTTTGTAGAGAGAGAGAGAGAATGTTGCTACTTACAGGCATTCTTGCTTTAAAATAGACTGGACAATCAGTCAATCAATCAATAAAGAAAGGAAGAAACGTTGGTTAGGTCACTGGATACCATGGGTGAAGTAGTGAAGGGTTTGCGTTGAGATGTGTGGAATACCGGATGGATCCGGAGCGCCGCAGGCAGCTGGAGCCGGTAGGTCACAGGGTTAATCCGGAGGTATGGTCCGATGAATCTTGGTGATAACTTTCATGACTCTGTCTGCAGGTGTAGGTTTCTTGTTTATAGCCATACCTTGTCACCTACATGGTACAATCATCCCGGGGGGTGTCGACGGCAATGTTGAAGGGTGTAGCGGGTGTTGATGCATTGGATGGCGTCGTTTGCTTGTCTCCAGAGCCGTCAACACCGGCGAACCAACTGTTGGGCCGACAGTTTTTGATGATTCATCAGACAACAGAAGGCCTTCCAGAACTGGGCCGGGAACTGGGGCCCCCTGCCCGAGACGATGTCCTTTGGGAACCCATGCAGGCGGGTTACGTGCTCTAATATCAGCTCGGCTGTTCTTTTAGCCTAGGTCCTGCAGGAGTCCAGAGAGGGCCAACAGGTGTACAGCTTTGGAGAACCGGTCGACGATAGTAAGGATGGTGTCTTTTCCTTCAGAAACCGGCAGGCTCATGATGAAGTCGACGGCAATGTGTGTCCAGGGCCAGCGGGGAACCGGGAGTGGCTGGAGTTCACCTGGCGATGGCTGGTTGCTGTCCTTGCACCTGGCACACACTGGACACACCTGGACGAACTCGTCAACATCCTTCCTCATATTGAGCCTCCAGAAGGCGCATTGAATAAATAGTTGGGTGCGCCGCCTCCCGGAGTGTCCAGAAATGGGGGAGGAGTGTCCCTACTGGAGTACGTCGATCCTGATGGCGTCGCGTACATAAAGTCGACCAGGCGGCACACCTGCCGATTCGGTCTCTGCAGTCTGTGCCTGGCGAACCCTCGTTTCCAAGTCCCAACTGATCGGTGCGAGGATCTTGGTGGGTGTAGGACAGGCGCGAGGTCCGGCCGGGGGAYGTTTTCCTCGTGTTGTCATGAGAGGGCGTCGGTCTTGGTGTTCTTTGACCCCGGGCGGTATGACAGGTGGAAGTTATAATTTTCGAAAAAACAGTGCCCAACGCGCCTGTCTGGTGTTAAGTTGTTTCAACGACCRGATAGTAATGAGGTTCTGATGGTCGGTCCAGACAATGAACGGCTCTCTGGAGCCCTGGAGCCAGTGTTGCCATTCCTCCAAGGCCCACTTTATGGCCAGCAGCTCGCGGTCCCCTACTACGTATCGCTGCTGAGTGGGGTCAAATTTCTTGGTGAAAAAACTGCAGGGATGCAGCTTTTGGTCTAGACCTCGCTGGGAGAATCCGAAGCGTCCACCTCCACAACAAATGATTTGTCAGCATCCGGGTGAAGGGGGAGCAGTGGTGAAGCGGTAACAGAGTTTGTGGAAGGCGGAGATGGCAGTTGAGGTGAGATTGAAGGGGTGAGATGATGGGCGAGTGAGAGCGGTTAATGGAGCTGCAACTGTAGTCTCGGATAAAGCAACAATGGAAGTTGGCAAACCCGAGAAATCGCTGGAGTTGTTTGAAAGTCTTTGGAGGGTCCAATGATTCACAACTTCCAGTTTCTGCGGGTCCATGTCCACACCCTGGGGCGAGATGACAAAGCCCAGGAATGTGGTGGAGTGCTTGTGAAAGGCGCACTTCTCCAACTTACAGTACAGCTCAGCGAGCAATCTCTTTWGGACCGCTCTGACATGCTGGACATGTTCGTTGATGGTTCGGGAGTATATAAGGATGTCGTCTAGGTAGACGAACACCCAGCGGCCGATGTCTCTGAGAACGTCATTGATAAACTGAAAAACGGCAGGTGCATTTGCCAGGTCGTAGTGGCGATGAGGAGGGTGATGTGTGGTGCGTCTCTTGCAGAAAACTTCTGCCAGGTCTCGTAGTCTATCGGGATGTTGTCTTTGTTGACATCGGGGGCCTCGGGCTCCCTAGAGCACGTCCCAGCCCCATCCCGTAGGCAGAGTTTGGTGAAAGTCGGCCCCCACTGTAGAATCTGGTTTGGGGTCCAGGAGATGAGTGGGTCGTGATATAGTAGCCAAGGGTGTACAAGGATGATGGGTGGTGATGAAATAGAGGTGATGTAAAACTAAATCTGTTCCTGATGCTGGTTGATGATGAAGGTGATGGGCTGGGTTTGGAATGTGATGGGGGTTCGAGGCGCAGGATGGTGTAGTGACGGCGTGATGGGCGGGTACGAGGAGCCGGTGTGGGACGGGCGAGCAGATGTTGGTCAATCCGGAGGACGAGTTGAATTAAGTCCTCCAAGGTCGCTGGGAGCTCTCGTCCTGCAAGCTCGTCCTTTATGTGCGAAGCCAGTCCCTCGTAATAGGTCGTCCGCAGGGCAGAGTCTCCCCAGTCGGTCTGCATGGCGAGAGTACAGAACTCAGC
>QMIH01004020.1:6102-19847 GCA_003987875.1 Clarias batrachus | reverse complement strand
GTGACTTCAGGATCAGCACCAGTTTTAGACTGATACCCATTCCTCAAAAACACAGTCCATCCTAAGTAGGCACCTAGCTTGCTAGACTCCTGTAATGGGTATTGTGTCAAAGATGTAAGTGCAACAGAGCTGCCACTAGGGGGCACAATCCAACCATCATATCCTGAAGTTGAGCGCCATCAAAAGGTGATATGAAATTTTCATACTAATGMCTGTTACAAAAGTACAATTCATTAGAAAAAATCATTTTAGCAGTATTCATGAGTGGCATTCAAGTCAAAATGGTACTTTTGATTGTGCAGAATGACAACACAGTTATAAGTAAAAACTACCTAATGTAACCACCATCTTTGAACTCCTCACTTTGTGGTGTCTGCATTTACTGTTCAGCAATAACATTAAGAATACTATTTTTGTTATGAGGCCTAGTATTGCCTTGTTACAATGGTATCTGGAGGTGGGTAGGATATATTAGGCAGCAAATGAACAGTTGGTCCCAGAAGTTGTGTTGAAAGCAGAAAACGTGGTGAAGGGAGAGGATCTGAGCAACTTTGGACAAAGCAAAGGGCCAAATTGTTATGGATAGACGAGTGGGCCAGAGCAACTACAAAACTGACCCTCTTGTAGGATGTCTCTAGTTTGCAGTAGTCTTGACCTAAGAAAATGACAGGGTCATGGGCCGCTAAGGCTCATTGATTTATGTGGGGGCTGGCCCATGTTTGTGTGTTGGTGTGTTGGTGTGCACTGGAGGAAGAAGCAAGCTGGTGGACACACTGCAAAAATAGTTCAAGAATGGTTTGAGGAACACAATGATGAGTTCAGGTTGTTGATTTGGCCTCCAAATTCTTCAGATCTCCATCCAATCAAGCATCTGGGGAATGTGCTGARAAAACAAAAAGATCTATGGAGATCCTGCCTCACAGCTTACAGGACTGAAAGGATCTGCTACTGATGGCTTTGGGTCCTTCTTAATGTTAGGTAATTGATCAAAATGTCATGGCTGGTTGGTGAAMAGTGCTTGTTATAACTAGTGGCGTAAAGTCATAGTCACATGTGAAGATACACAACAAATATATGAGAAAATAGAATTATTTGTTAAAAAGCAGAATGTAACAGGAACAGGATAACATGAAACAGATGATTTGTCTTATGTAGTCTTTTTACCAAGTTTGCACTTGGAGTACATGTGATGGCAGCAAACATGGGCCAAATGACTGAGCTGTCAGTGGCAGTGCAATAGCATGATAAAGTGCAGAACTCAGTGAAATAGTGCACTCGAGCATAATGGCTTACAGCTACTTCACATACTGTGATTGATACTTTAAGTGGATATGCATCATTCTCTAAGATWGAGACCCACTTTGGTGAAAAGTACTAATAACCCACCAGAACATCTGAATCATAGTGGTATTCAGGAAKGCAAATGTGCTGCAGGATGATGTTAAAATATTTGTTTATGTTACATTTGGATTCTCTACTTGAGACACTGTTTAAAAGCATGTATAATGTATTAGCCCAAGTGAGAGCTCTTGGGCTTAATAAAAATGCGCCAACATCATGGACTTAGAAATGCATACTGGTTGCACTGTTGACTGGAAAAGGTGAAAGTATAATGCCTCTTGTACAAATGCATATGGTMTCACTACTGGTACAGGTTGATCAAAGAGACACAGAGGCACAGATA
This sequence comes from Clarias batrachus, assembly GCA_003987875.1. NCBI lineage: Eukaryota > Metazoa > Chordata > Actinopteri > Siluriformes > Clariidae > Clarias > Clarias batrachus. Next base: position 18,163 of record QMIH01004020.1, on the reverse strand, counting down.
AAACTGACAAGTGGATCCCATTTTGTTAACAATGCACTGATTCCARCCTCTTTCTACTCCCTCTGAAGATCTCCCAAGTCCTTTAATCAGTTTGTTTGAAAATTGTATTAAGGCTGCGGTTATCCCTGTTGCTTGTGCAGATTTTAATACCACACTTTTTCTTCCCAGTCAACTTTTCATGAATATGCTTTGATACAGCACTCTGTGAAMAGCCAGCCCTTTCAGCGATGACCTACTGTGGCTTACCCAACTTGAAGAGGGAGTTGACAATCATCTCTCGGCCAACTATCAAATCAGCAAGTCTGTACGAGTGTGAACTTCACTGTGAGATATATTGTCTTTATCCTGTATCAGTAAGAATTTAATCAAAGGCATACTTTAAATGTTTTTATATTTTGATATACTTGATTTTTGTAAATCAAAATTAAATCAAAATTAAAACAGAAATAACAAGAAATATGTACATGTAACGAATCAAAAATATACTGTATATGAGAGTTTCATTTCTTTTAATTGAATTACAAAAAGTCACCTTTTTCATGAYGTTCAAATTTTTGAGATGCAATGTAGAATATCAGTGTCCTCAGTTCATTTATATATTTTTTATTACACAGTTGCACATACTGTACACAGAGATAACCAAGTATTTTTATTTTTCTATGTGGGAGACAACAGAAGTAAGAGTGGAATGATCTCATTTAATAGTAATGCAGAATATTGTCGTTTCATTTTAAAGGAAAACGTAGAATAATTAGCAAAATATGCACCAATGCAAATCCATAATAACCAGTAACTACTGATTACATGCACAAAACTGATCTCAGGATTAAGGTTGTTTTTCTGTCTATAAAAGTGTTTKAGAGGATATTACGTTGTTTGTCTCTGTATAATACTGACCCTGCAGCTCAATCCTGTGTCCTCGTCACTCAGACTTACAGACACACGCGTACACACTCATACACTGATGAAACCTTGAGCAGTCTTAATGATTGACTGGGTCTTGTTGTGCAGAGGGCGGTGATTTCACAGCACCAGTGTTCGTCAGAACTGCGTCAGAGCCCAATTCAGATGACACACAGACGCGCGCGCGCACGCACACGTAGAAAGAGCGAGAGAGAGAGAGAGTCAGATTGTGAGTGTGTGTGTGTGTGTGTGTGTGTGTATAACGTCTTAGTCTCAGCGCGGGGAACATCTCCACAGGACGGCTGCTACAAAACCTGTAGCGCAAGAAGAACATTTTAGAAGAGAAAGTAATTATTTGGGAAAAGAAAGAAACTAAATCACAGTTGATCTCGATCTGGCCGCGTTGGAGATTTAACCGGCCGTTTCAGCACCTCGAACAGCGACCACAATGGCTCCTGTAAGCGCGGAAGGAGGGCATGTTGGTGAGTAGCCTGAAGGCGGACTAGGAGATAATGTGTCATTCATAGATGCTCAGTAAAATATGAAACGTAAACTACAGTCTGAGAATCATAAATTGTTGTTCCCTCTGAATTATATTTAACTCTTAAGTTAATTACATGRTGCGGGGCGCTGTTTCTGTGCGTGTTTGTGGTTTCTCTGACGCGCGAGATGGCTATAAGTAGATAATGACGTAATTGTTTGGAGCGTACCTATTTGCGGTGTACAGTGGATTAATTTGTGTGCGATTGCATATGTGTGGATGTGCGTGTGTGTGGATGTGCGATATGTGTTTCTTTAATGGTGGTAGGGGATGTCTGATATGGTCCATATGTCAATAAATGGATAGTATAATCTGAAAATGTTATGTTTGTGGGGAGATGGTAAATTGGATATGGAAGAATCCTATGTGCGTGGGGGAGGTGTAGGTGGGTGTGGGTGTGGATGACCATGGAGATRCACTTCCATTGARAGAGACACCCACCATGCAGTAGGAAATTTCCAGACCACTAACCTGTCATTAAGGACTCACCTATGTTTAATGAATGCTGAGGCTCTCCCAACCAGAGTATGAACACCACAGTGGACTATAGTGCTACATGGCCCATAATATACAAACAGGATCAATCTCTTGAGAGGTTTTATGCCTGTGAGTGAATGGTGTGTTATTCTCAGAGTGTTGTGGTTTTTCTGAGTCATGCTTCACTACGTCAGTCATGCTGTTGTTATTTATCTGTTGGCTTTAATGCAACAAAACAGATTGTACAAATTGGGATCATGTACTGTAAAAAGAAAGAGAAAAATAATAGGGGAAGTAACCAAATCTCARTAAGCCCCAGTATATACATCCATAATTGAACAATAATTGAGTAAGTTGCCCAAAAGGGGCATGCTTCCTTTTTTGACTCTCTGKGACATACAGCAAACCATATTTCCTGAATAAAATTGGCAACTTGGATTAAAATATGAGACCCCCTGTAACATGCTATAAACTGGCAWGGGTTTTTATTCTTCTTGCTCTTTTTAAGATAAACTAGCTGACATTAATGTGTGTTGTCTTGGTTCTGCAGCAGAGGTCCCATTGAGCGTGGCTGTAGTCAGCGTCTTTGGTCTAGTCTTCAGTGTTTCTGCCTTTGCCTGGATTTGCTGCCAGCGCAAGACCAACAAGAGCAGTGCCAAGACTCCACCATACAAATTTGTTCACATGCTCAAGGGTGTGGACATTTACCCCGAGAGTTTAAATGGCAAGAAAAAATTTGCTGAAGAGCAAATGGCAGATCCAGCACAGGGAAAGACAAGCCCAAGTCCTACCAGTGGGCGCCCAGCACTTCACCTCGACCTGGAAAAACGAGACCTGAATGGCAACTTCACTTTTGTACCGCCCGTTGCTCATCCAAAAGTCCGAAGCTCCCCAGATTTGGACATTTCTTCCCCACACCCTGGCCTGAGCCATGGGGGATATCAGGAAGATGAAACCTCAGAGAGCAATGTTTCAAGTCAGACACCTACACCAGCTCTGGACAAGGCTGAGGACAAGGACAGTGGTGGTGTAGGCACACTCTCATTCTCACTTGAGTACAATTTTGARAAGAAGGCCTTTATCGTGCATATCAAGGAAGCCCATGGCCTATCTGCTACTGATGAGCAGTCTCTGACCTCTGACCCTTACATAAAGCTCACCCTGCTTCCTGAAAAAAAGCACAAGGTGAAGACACGGGTACTCAGAAAAACCCTGGATCCCGCTTTTGATGAGACCTTCAGCTTTTATGGCATTCCATATACTCGTATCCCTCAACTGGCATTGCACTTCATGGTATTGAGTTTTGACCGGTTTTCCCGTGACGAGGTAATCGGAGAAACACTCGTACCATTGGCCGATGTCGACCTTGCTGAAGGGAGGGTCCTAATGAGTCGTGATATCATCAAGAGGAATGTGAGGGTAAGGGCTAGGGTTTGATRTAATTTAACAAGTATTTACTAACTAAATATGATTTAATTTTATTTTTATATTTAGTCTATTTGTTTAGCTTGTAAACAATGTCTAACATATTAATTATCATGGCAAAACAGTAAATACATCTAGGCAATAATTTACTTTCAAAGTGAGTTAGCCTATTCCTGTGTGATGATATCAAACAAGTGCAAAAGTGTTTATAAGAGCTTCCATTTGCTCTATTCACTAATTAACCATTGGAATAGCYCAATATTAAGCCTACATGACACAGAGAGCTACAGACACACCCATAAGCCCTAAGACACTTAATACTCTATGGCTGTGTGGTGGGATCAATAAAAAGGTTTATACGTCTGATATATTGAGGCAAAGATGAACCACCGAAGCACAAGCTCTAAATATTTAATTATAACTCTAACAGACCAACCTCTTATACACATTAAAGGCAAAATATATAATGTTGGCAAAATATATTCATAGTGTACTTGGTRTGAATTTTAAACATTCATTTAAATTTAGGATGTGTGATTGCCATTTATTTAGCACAAGACTGAAGCACCTTTTCCATGATATACAGACCAGGAAATTAGAACAGTTTTTTTTTTCCTAGGGGAAGGATAGCTGATTTCTTTTTCAGCAGTGGATKATTTATGGGCTGATGGTCTGTCCTAGCACCCACTTGACTATTGATTTAGATCATGCTGATTTTCATGGCTGGATGACTCACATAGTAATGCCTGTCACACTCTGTCAAAACACAGAACAATCGACAATGCCTGAGGCATGTCATGATTTCATCAACATGATTCCTTCATCATGCACGGATAATAAACTTCACATGAAATAGTAGGAGAAGTCATTATCCTTTGCTGGTGAAAACAGCTTAAAATAGTTGGATATACTGTAACCAATGTTTTTGACTGTAATCAATCACAGAGGTAGAGACACATCCTGAGTCACTGCCACAGCAGCAAAAGAACCCCTGCTGTAGGTTACCATGGGAATATGTCACCAGATTCACACTTTGAATGTGTTGGATAGACCCAGTGTTTCTTGTATTGGGTAGGCCATGGAAAGAAAATTGAATGAGATGCTGGATCACATTCTCAGTGTTTGGAACAGTTTTAGTTTTAGGTGATATGTATTGTGTTTATAGGAATTGTGATATCTGTTCATAACAGGAAAAAGCATAAAATGGCTGCAGATGCACAAAGAAAAGAAAAATAGATCTGGATTGAATATGAATTGAATGTTTTCAAATCCACCTTTGTTCTCTATAGAGGAATGCAGGAAGAGGAGAGCTGCTCCTGTCTCTGTGTTATCAGTCGACCACCAGCACTCTTACTGTGGTGGTTCTTAAGGCTCGCCACCTGCCCAAGCCAGATCACCACGGTCCCTCAGGTGAGTAAATAAGTAGAAATTATACAAATGGTAGTCAGAAAAAAGTTTTTAAAAAATTCTCAGCACAAACGTAAGCAAGAGTCATAATCACTCACTGATAAACTATATATACATTTTCAAAAGGGAGCCAGATGAACTTGGACATTTCAATGTTAATGGATGTTCCATACATGTTCTGTGTATCTCAGTTCCAAACTGTATTTGTATATTGAGCAAATCTTTGTGCTCCTGCCCATTTCTTATAGCTTATAAAGGCATTGTCATGACCTCAAACCAAGCTTTGCTCCTCAACAGCACTCAGTATTTCCTCTGCATCGACCCAGTTATTGATCTCTGCACTGTAAGATCCAGCCATGCCTCTTTTATTTCTTATACTCTCTTTTTGTTTCCTCCCTCTTGTGACTATCTAGACCCCTATGTGAAAGTGAACCTGTACCAGGGAAAGAAACGTGTATGCAAAAAGAAGACACATGTAAAGAAGTGCACGCCAAACCCCGTCTTCAACGAGCTCTTTGTCTTTGACGTGCCCTCAGAGGAGGGTCTGCGGGACACCAGTGTGGAGCTTCTGCTTCTGGATTCTGATAGAACGGCACGCACGCCTGTCATAGGTCGCCTCCTCCTAGGCACGTCCTCCCCAGGCACTGCTGGTGAGCACTGGCGCGAGATCTGTGATCATCCACGGCGGCAGATTGCCAAGTGGCATGCGCTGGCTGAAGACTAGCTCATGACACATAACAAATGCTCAAGAACTGTCAGAATGCAAAAGAAATTAGGTGTGACTTTAGGTGGTTAGGGAACCTACCCTAGAGTGATGTCATCTGTTGGCAATGTAATTACGATGTGGCTTCTTCCAAAGGGAAGAAACCAACTGTATTCAGCCAATCAATGATTCCAAAGACAATCTTCAACACAAAGTGATGCTTCTGTTCATACTTCATAGCTAATAGCGAATTGGTCACCACATTGTGCAGTTCCAAATGTCATGTCTATCTCTGTCCACTGCTCAATATCAATATCAACGTATGGAAAAACAGTGAAAATGGAAACATAAAACAGTTACTCTCAATATATATATGTACATACATGTGGATGAACCATATATTTTGTAAAGGCTTTTTATTTTATCAAATTGCATTCTCTTTTAACAGATTTATTCTCTTTTTTGTACTCCATTGATTGATTTTGGTTCAGGGTATTTTGCCTGTGTTTTTGTAAGTTGAAGTGGCCGGTCATATCTCATATTTCAGCTATGTGGCGGTTGCCTAAATTAGGCCAACTTTTATGAACGATTGACTGCATGAACTACACATACCTGTTTGTATGTATGCGACCCTTCTGCCTATATGTGTGTGAGTTTATGTATGAGAGTATGCATTTATGTGTATTAGATTCTGTTTGGAAAGAGCTATCTTTACAAGGAGCACAATGGCAGAATGTAATGTACATGTACCTTAATATAAAATGTCAAGTTCAGAGAAAGACACTGTGCCTCCGAATTATTTCCTTCCCAAAGGTAGCTGCTGAGGTAAGCATATAGTAGTCATTTTTGTTAACAGTAGCTGAAGTAATTGTTTTGATTCAAATTCAAACACATATCGACCTTTTACTGCCAAAACCCATCCATGCACTGCCTAGGCTAGCAATTAGTACAGGAAGCTTTCTGTGTTCAGGGGCAACATGATCAACAGGTGAGCAGACATGGCTTCTTGATTGGTTACTTGTCAGTAATTGACATCTTTTTTCCTATTTATAGAAACTGGTATGTCCTAGAATTAAGAGTCTCCTCTGGATGGATATGTTATTAAAAAGGTGTAAAAATGTAAAGAGAAGATTGACAAATAGTAAATAAACATTTTTGACTGAAAATTACTGATTACCTATTAAATATTACATCATGATTACTCCATTTCCAGCATCAGATTTTAACAGTAATAAGTCATGAATTTGGAAAAATAGAGCGTGCTACTGTGGTAATGTGTCTGGATGCTCTCTCTCTCACAAACACATATACAATCACTCAGCCAAATATATTCCCRGGCTATTTTATTTAAAGTTCTGCTCCATCATATGAAATATTCATGAACAATCAGATATGCAGCTCACACAGCTCCGCTGATTTTTCTTTATAGACAGTAGTGTTCTTCAATCCTTGAAAAAAAGCAACAAAACAGCTTTTTAAAAAAATATCTGAAATATTTTAAAGATCTCTACAGTGAAGAATCTGTACAATTTGGGAGTATAGGATCATTTTGAGCTTGGTTGTACTCATGGCCTATTTTTCAAAGAAATAAGGAATAAAGAATAAGAGATGATAAAGAAGGTGGAGCTACAATAGGGAATGGGCAGTTTAACAGGATGTATGTGGAGTGCATACCATTTTTATACCTAAGAAGAAGCCACTGGAAATTCATTATCCTCCCATGCAGTGACACAAGCAGTCCTGTGGGATGTGGAACTTTGTGGACTGAATACGGTCTTCACAGACTCTGCAGTGTTTAGGAGTTTTGTTTAGGGTCATGTGGACATTGGAAACTTAAACAACCATTGCCTTTTGGCTCAAAATATATAATTTTTGCATATAGCCTTAAACGTATTAGTCAACTTAAAGGATGATGTTAAGAAATATTACCACTATTATATAAACAACACACGACTGGGTTTATTAGTAAAAAAAATGTATATACCTGCATACCTCCTATTTCAGGGAGTGAAATAATAAATAAAAAACAGATCATGAGGCATATATCCTGAGAGAGGCTTTAAAATTGTTTTAGATGCCATTATCAAATATGTATTTTAGTGGTGCAAAATGTATCATCTTCTTCTAGGATGTGTTTATGTGTCTGTTAGGATTGTATTTTTAGCAGTACTTGGGAGTACTCAGAATATCTACTCAAGGACTCATTTGTGCTGCAGACAAAGGCCTTGGAGAATAACCTATTGGGCAATAGAGAGAGGAGGAAAGATTGAGAGCGGGCACAAGAAAGATTTTTATGGCTTGAGCATCCAAATGCAATTTAGAGTAACTCATATTTTACAGCATGGGCTGTGGAGCCTGGGCYTTTCTCTTGGGGCTAACACCATACACAATGACAGGGGAGAAAGAGAGAGAGGGGGGGGAGAGAAGGGGGTGGGGGTATAAAAAGGATGAAGCACTAGGGTGGGGCACAAGTGGAAAGAAAAAGGTGATCAGAAAAAAGGAATTGTATAAAAGCAACCTGATATATTAGAAAAATGCAGAAAATGAGAGAACAAAGAGAAATTAGTGAGTATAAAGAGTATATGGGGAGACAAATCAAATTTGGAATATGAGACCAAAGCAGAGCTGAAAAATAAAAAAGTGGGACAAAGAATGATACCTCAGCAGATGATGAGAATATCTGGGCTGGGGTTGATGAAGAAATTAAAGGCAAAAAGCAGAGAAAGGTGCAGAGAGATGGAGAGAAGARAATATAACAGAAATCATTACATCTTTTGGAAGCTGTGATTAGATAGAAAAAAGGTGAGAGGTACAGTATAGTGGGGAAAGATAAGGAAACTGTGAGGAACAGAATAGAGAGAGAAAGAATGAAGATGGTGARGRAAGACAGAGAGATGACTGCTTAGTATTCAGAACAGGGTGACTGTCTTGATAGTAAAACATAAATTGAACAGAAAGAAGATAGAAGACAATTAAACTTCAAGAGGTAAAAGAGGAACATTGTGAGCTGAGACATGATCACAGAAAAGAAAAAGAAAAAAAAAACTGTCCCTTCTGCCTGAAAAGAATCCATATACCCAAACCTGCTACATAAAAAGTAGAGCTGAGCATGAATAAAATCATGTTGGAATCATTACCATAAGGATATGATATATTTTTTTTACAAACCTGGCAGTATGTTAATGGTGAGCAATTTTCAATTTGCATAGTATCTTTAATAGCAGACTGTGAACATCATAGTGCATGTGCAGAAGGCAAAAAGGCATATTATTGAAGCTGTCTATATTTTGTATTATATTATTAAATGTGATCAGTCATAGAATAAAAAATTGTAAATCAGTAAAGCTCTCTATTGAGTATGTATAATGTCCTGCACTGCATAATTCCGCTTTGGCTCCTTTTCAGCACAAGACCCTGAAACTGAAACGTTGAGATAAATCTGGTGTGTTCGCCAAGGAAAAGTACCACGGGGTGCCATGCTGAGCTCCCCAAGGACTGAGAACCATTAATGCACAGCTGTAATAAGACTTTATTGCAGGCTGTGCCTTAGCTGTGTGTCAGGAGGCTATTTGCACTGTTCCCCTGGGGTTGTTGTTCACTGTCTTTCTGGATAAAGGAGGTCACATTAAGTTATAGTGGAAGCCACTGCTAATTTTGGGCCTCTATAAAAGTGTATCCAGGGTATGCACTTTTGTAGTGCAACCTTAACGTTAACACAAGTTATTTACAGATCAAACTATAAATTTGATTTGTTTGTCCTTTCAGAGATAARAATATGTTTTCACAGGGAGGAATCTGTATGTAGACAATATGGGCATGCGAGTCTAGTCACACATGGAAACAATAAAACCTTCAGGAAGTTGAGATTTAAAATGTAAAAATATATTTCGCTGTAGGGTGGGTGATGAATAAGGACAATCTCAAGGGCACAAGTGCATTAAATGGCACTTGAAAAGAATTAGCTTTACCATGGTTGGAAACCCAGTTCATTAGCTTTTCAAATGGCTCAAAATCTCTAATGCCTCCTCAGATCTGAAAATCTTAGGTTAATCTTTCTTTCTATCTTTCCTAGTCTTCTCTTGTCCTACTACATGTGCTTCACATGTACTGTGACCCGGATACTGTAAATGTAATGAACAACAAAACAAGAAGTGAGATTTTTTATTCATTTGGCATACAATTTAAACACAAACACCAGTTTTGCACGCCGGTCCATATTATTATCATATTCACCTTGATCCATACTGTGGGCTACAATTCTGTCATCACTGATCCATATTATATGCCCTGTCACTAAGCTTTCTTCATCTTCATTGTCTTTTTATCATCATTGCTTCCTGCTCTTGTTATTCAGTATATTCCTCAAAGCACCTGCTTATTTCATATTTCAACAAAATATAATTTTACATTTGTTAAAACATGTGAACTTACTTGGATGAARCAGAAACTTCTGTGCTGTGAGTGAAACATCTGTTTTCTGAGTATAATGATCAAGTGGATAATTGATAATAAAACAGTACAGAGGATGGAATCTATTAAATTGTTATCATTGTTACAGTATATGTGTTATATAAATTATTCTTCTGCATCTGTGCTAATTATGTTTTCATGCTCTACCAAGAGTGACCACAATCATCAACATTCATTTTAGTTCTAGTATAGTTTCAATGCTACCACTGTTTGGAAAACAAAACAAATAGTATTAAAGGGTTGTTTTGACTTCACCTGTTTGATGCCAGAGCGCATTATGGAAGAGGAAATGGATACTCTGATATCTGTAATGATATTATGCATGAGTGCCTGATCTAGTGAACTYTACCTTATCATCACTTGCAGTCTATTCTAGTCATCCAAACATGGTTGAATATTGAACATATTAGAATACATTCCCAGGCAACAACTTATGGAATATATAATATAAAGSAAAAAATGCAACAAAAAAAAAAGATTAATCTTACACTGTGCAATAAAGATATGCAACCCTACTTAACATTCAGATGGTCCTGGTTGTCATGGTGATGGAGAGGAGAATGAATGAATGAGGAGTGATGTACAAGGAGGAGAAAGTTTATTTATACTTCACTTACAGACTGGTGTAAACAGTTCTCCACGGTTGAGTTACTATGCCGTTCTGCTATGTGATCTCTCAAGAGTGCAGAACACACCCACACACAGAATCCCACACAAATACACACATGGGCATGCACACACATTGCTGTGGATTTAGCAATTGCCCASGAGAACCATTAGCAGTGTGCAGCATGACAGATGCCTCCTCTCGGCATGACTAAAAAAGCCTGCAGAGATAAGACAGGACACACACACACACTCATACACACATTTTGTGTCCTTTTCTCACTACAGAAATAACATAAAGGTAGACTTTTAAATAACTCTTGTTCTGAAATTTCAATTTGTTTCTGTTCATTATTGTGTTAACAGAGGAGTGTGTATATAGTGCGCAAACACACACACATACACATACACCCACACACTTTAACACATATCCTCTGTAATTAGAAAATTCGCACCAGCTAAAGTGTGTGTGTGCGTGTGTGTGTGCGTGTGTGTGTGTGTGTGTGTGTGTTTGTGTGAGAGAGAGAGGTTTCTCTGATGATTTCTTTCTCTATAACACATCCAACTGCTAAAATTCTCTTCACAAGTCTCTCTCTCTCTCACACTCTCACCACATTACAGTAGTTTCTTTTCTACTCCCCCCTCAATCAGCTGAGTCTGTGATTTTTGTTGTGGTAGTCTATAAGATCTTTTGTCAACCACTAAGATACACACAAATACACACTCACAACACTTCACCTAGGCATAGAATGATGAGGGTTGTTCACTCAACAGATTCCGGTCACAATGTTCATGTGTTACTATTTTTTCTTTATGTTGAACTTTAACTCTGTTAGCGATAGAAAGAGGTATTTTAAGGTGTGTAGCTCTTTGTTTCTGAGACTGTCGACCCTTGGACTGACTGACAATCTGGCCTTCTGGCAGATATCTAATGTCAGTTTCTTTCATTTCATTCATTCATATATACATACATTTTGTATCCTGCTTAACCTGTAAAGGATAAGCAGCCCATCTGAGTGGACACAGGTACACACACACCACAATCACATACTACAGACAATTTGGAAACACCAGTCAGACTAATCTTCATGTCTTTGGATTGAGGAAGGAAACCAGAGTAACCAAAGGAAACCCACCAAGCACACTCAGACACTAATTGAGAATCAAATCCCTGACACTGGAGATGAAAATTTCTTGTGGAATTTAAACTTAGGCATGCTTAAACATGGGTATATTCAGCTCTAAAAAGAAGGTAACAAATAGTGTAAAAATAATGGCTACAAAGTTTATCACAAAACTATCTGTCKTTTTGTTTCTTGCATAAAAAATGTGATGGTCAAGTGTCCACATACTTTTGGTCATACAGTATAACGCATTTCTATATGCTATTTAACCAAAGAATCTCATTATTTTCCTTTAACAATCCAGTATTTACTTTCTACGGACTACATCTCCAACCACTCATTATCTGGACCTAAACAACCAATATTTAACACAACCACGCACACTTTATCCCTGCCAGCCTTTAT
>QMIH01004019.1:13330-24491 GCA_003987875.1 Clarias batrachus | reverse complement strand
GCACTATTATTATTGGTTTGACTTTTTATCTGCATATTTACTTAGTTATCTATTTATTGTTAATTCTTTCTTTTTCGTTTTCACTTACAAAACAAACTAGTCACTTTCTCCATTCTTAGGTAGATGAATAAATAATTTAATTAGTTTTTTAAAATTGATTAACTTATTTATTTACTTATTTATKTATTTMWTTTGTATCTGTATCACACAACCTTATCCATTTTTTCATCTCATTGACAAGATCTTGTGTCTTTGAAGGAAAAAAAAAAAAAAAAGGAAAGAAAAAAAAAGTGTGGCTACAGATATTTTTGTAAAATAAAGGAACGCTAAAAGTCAAAAAAAAAAAAAGTCTCTCTCTCTCTCTCTCTCTCTCTCTCTCTCTCGATGTGCGCGAGCGCGGAAGTGTTCACACAGAGTGATAGTTGTTATTCTGAGGGACGCGAAGTAATAATGAGAAATCAGAGTTCAGTGTGTTTAGTCGAGGATGCCGGGAATAAACACACTGAGCGCACGCGGGCCACACGAGTGAGATCATATTCTTATAGAGCGGAGTTTCTACCTGCACACTCAGTGTTCTGTTACCGCACACCTGCACCTGGTCACGCAGTTACTGTATCTCTCAGTCTCTCGCTTTATACTGTAAGAACGACGAGAGAATCCGTTAGTATCGCGCTCGTGTAACATTATAGACTGGATTATGGTATAATTGATATTAAATGTGTAACAGACATAATGAAAAAAAAAACCTACTGAAAATGTATTTTAATGCAAACTATCATTTAAAAATCTATCAAATTAAATTTAAAAGTGAATGGTTATAGTTAGTAGCAGTAATAGACTAGAGTATAGTACAATTAGTTTTACATGTGTAACTCACATAATGAAAAAGGTATTGAAAATTAATGATATTTAAAAAAGAATATTATATTATTAATATTAATAAAAAAATATCTTGTCAAACATATTGGAGTGTGAGGCTGCAGTATGGATTATTTGTTTAACAAATGATTACACACAAATAAATGTTTTAAATAAATGATCACACAGATAATTTGTTAAGTAAGAGTCAAGGTGTGTTTTTATTATTTAATGAATTTATTTAATTGCAAAGTTATGTATGAAGACAAATGCACTTTGATGCGTCGCAAAAAAATTACATAATTAAATCAACAAAATTCAATTATTTGCTACAGAGGTTTCACATCTAAAACCAATTGTCCTATAATTCACTGTAATATTGCTACTAACTACAACCATTGACCTTTTAAAATTAATATTTTTTATTTAAAAAATATATATGTAATTCATTTTCAATAGCTTTTTGTTTGTGAGGTACACGTATACATCCCATTGCACCATCTAGTATCTAATATCTGGTCTATTACTGCTACTATCTACAACCATTATGTTTTTAAAATTCAGTTTATTATTATTATTTTTTTTTTTGCAAAATATATATAATTACTTTTTAATAGCTTTTTGATTTTGGGAGTTACACATATAAACCCAATTATACTATAATGCAGTCTAATATTGCTACAAATTGTTACATTTTTATACTAAAAAAAATCAATAAATTTCGAGAGATAAATAGAAAGATAGAACTCTTTGTCTGGACAAGGACTTTTTCAGGTCTAGTGGGGACACTTTATCAAATGAAATAAAAATTATTTTAAGCAGAACTGAAATAAGCAATATCGAGTTTACTCGATTGAATTGATCATGATCAATACATAAATTATTTCTGTATTTTACAGAAAAATGCAATATTTTATATATCATAAGCAAAAAAGATTGTATTGTCCTGCATACAGAGATTGCGACTGAGAATAATAAAATTGTGTTAAAAACTGTGAAATGCATTATTAAATAAATGTGGTCGGAGAAACCTTTTTTCAGAGTGATGGGTACTGTACATCACGGTAGGCGGATGAAGTGAAGCACCCACGATGTCTAGAGCCTTACAAGCCTGTGGGGGCACCGTTATCTTGGGCTGCTACTTTTGGTCAGGTCCAGGTTCAGCAATGTTATGTTTTATTTCTTTTTACACTGTAAAACAATCATGAATGCATCCAAAATACACAATATATCTTCTCTGAGCAGTTGATATAGAGATGTATAAAGCTTCATAATGGCTCTAATCTGAGGTGCTGGTTGGTAATTGGTGATTTCTGAGGCTGGTGACTCTTTTTAAAATATATTTTTTAAAGATTAATAAAAAATGTATCAAACTGAATTTTAAAATGGAATTTTATTTATATCTGCAGAGTATTACCATGAGGTTCTGGCCCTCGTGAGACCCGCGTCCTTACATTACTGTTATAAAACTCATGTTTATGTGTCTTTTACCAGTAGATTATAGATCTATACCGTCTGCTAACAATTACATTCTCATGTTAGGAATGCCCATTAAACAAGTCAGTGCCTGTTCTTACTTACATTCTAGACACACGACCCAATGTTTTTTTTTTTTTTTTCTTTTTTCAAATTACAGTTTGTTATGATAAGGTAAACCTAGAGATATGGATAAATTCTTCTTTGTAATGTAAAATGTAATTTTTTATTTATGATTCTTACCTCCACTCCCTACTCCACAGGGCATCCCGGACGTGATCGATAACTATGACAGACCAAGAAAAGAAAAAGACTAAAGGAATGCATGTCGACACCTACGCTCATGCTTTTGAAGATGAATCCGACATTCTTACACCTGAAGCCAAATTCGAGGCTGGTGTAGGACGAGCTGTAAAGAAGTTTAGAAACGTCTCAGTTGAAGCTGGAGGTCCAAATATTTCTGTCGGGGCTGAGGGTAACCTTCTGAAAGGAGGAGTCGTGGCTCGAGGTGAGGTTGGAAGTGTGTCAGCTTTTGCTGGTCCAGTTAGAGTAAAGCTGAGCCTGGGAGCTGATAGTGGTATCAGTTTTAATCTCGGCAAAATAGAAGTAAAGGTTCTAAGCCCTGGAGTAACCATGGAAAGTCAAGAGAATTGGAATTTAAGTTGTTGGGAGCAAGGTTAAATGTAATATGTGAGTGTGAACTGGATTAATTTTTTCAAATAATTAGCAAAACTGAATTTCTGTATCGATTTTTATACAACAAAGTTAAAACAGACCTACACTACAGGTATTTTTCCACAATATTCAATTTAATCATATTCACACTGAACTGCAAACTTCCAGTGTTTGAATCTTTATATTATGATCACATTACAGCACAGAAGCGCATTAATTAATTACATCAATTAATAGCATATAATAAAGTATTATAATTTTAGTGGATAATATATAAACAGTGTATCCTTTGCGGTGAAGTAAAGGTGAAACTACAGATATGGATAAATTCTTCATTGTGATGTAAATTTATTTTATTTATTTATTATTTATTATTTTTATTTTTAACTCCACTCCCTACAGGACAGGGCCTCCTGGATGTGATCGATAACTATGACAGACCAGGAGACGCATATTCCCATGGACTGTACGCTGGAACAAACACCTACGCTCATGCTTTTGAAGATGAACCCGGAAAGCGTGTTCCTAAAGCTGGAGCTGTAGCCGAGGCTGGCGTAGGACGGGCTGGAGCGGAGTGGAGCATCTTCTCCGCTGAAGCTAAAGGGCCGAATGTTTCTGCTGGAGCTGAAGCTAACATTCTGTCAGCAGGAGCCATGGCTCGAGCTGAGATTGGAAGTGTGTCAGCTGAAGCAGGTCCGGTTGGAGTCAAGCTGGGCCTGGGAGTTGATACTGGTGCCAGTTTTAGTCTTGAAAAAACAGAACTAAAGCTTCTAGGCACTGGATTAACTGTGGGAAGTAAAGGAGTAGGAATTTCACTTTTGGGGAGTGAGGTTAATTGTAGTATTATGTGAAAGTAAACTGGATTAATTTTCTTTCAGTCATTAGCAAAACTGAATTTCTGATTTGTTTACTTGCTTCTGGTCCTGTTCTGGTTTTCTTATCTTGCTGTCGCCTTGTCTAATTAAAACTTGTTGTCTAATTCTTGCCTGATTTCTGACCATGAATCTGATCTAAACGTTTATTGCGTTTAATAAACTCCTAACCTGTATGCAAATTCTCATCTGTATCCTTAAAGATTTCAAGCATTATAATCAGTATATAGAATTATATATCTATAGACATCACCAGGTTTGAAATGATACACTATATTTCAATAATGACTGTAAATGTCTGTCTTTGTTCAGACAACAGTTTGATTTTATATAGTTTTCATTATGTGTTTTACCTGAAACACCTGAGGTTTTGTTGAAGACACAAATAAAGTATATTTCACTGCATGAAAGAGGAGTCTGTGTCATGTTAAAATATTTTAACAACGGAACCGCCAAGGTCCGGGTTCGATTCCCACCTCTGGGTGTGTGTGCATGCACTTTGCATGTTCTCCCCATGCTTGGTGGGTTTCCTCTGGGTGCTCCAGTTTCCTCCCACAGTCCAAAGACATGCAGATTAGGCTAATTGGTGTAAATTGCTCAATTGGTGTAAATTGACAGTGTGTAAATGAGCTTGTGAATGTGTGTATGTGTACGTGTGCCCTATGATGGGTTGGCACCTGACCTGGGTGTACCCCGCCTCATGCCCTAAGTCTCCTGGGGTAGGCTCCAGCCCCCCCGTGACCCTGTACACAAAATAAAGTGGATTGACGATGAGTGAGAATGAGTTATTTTACCCTTTGTGAGGTTTGTTTAATGCTATCGTGGAATTACCTCATGGGGGACGTAAACAGAGGCTAAAAACACAGCGGTAAATTAGATAATAGGGACGGCATTTTAGCAGCAGAAACTCCACATCTGGAACAGTGCTTATAAACAGTCTGGACACACACACACACAACCTTTAGCCTTACTGGAAGCTACGGAGGGAGCTGAACAGCGCTTTGTGAGACTTGTAATCTTGGCTCATGGCTCGTCCAGTTTGTTTTCCAGAGAGTGCACGTTGCAAACAAAGTGTTGTAGCACAAAGAGCATGAGGCAAATATATATGCAATTTAAGACCTTCATTAAAACAACAGCACTAGATGTTTAGCAGCAAAATGCTTTTATTTTACATTTTTTTCCCCTAAATTATTATAAACACCTTCAATAAAGCAATAGCTTTAGCAATTTAGCAGAGAAACACTGTTATTTTACAGATTTTTCCTAAATTTATAAGATCAAACACCTTTAAATAAGGCAATATGAAGCTATGAACAAAATACAAAATACAAAAAAGTGCAGTTGTTAAAGCATTACAGTATGCAATCCTAAAATGAAAAAGAAAATGTAACATTTAGACTATTGTACTTTTTTAACAGTAGAATATTCTCTTTTACAAACTTTGCTGTGAAATATTCTTGACTACAAACACTTGAAGAAATTTACAATTTTAAACAAGATTCACAACGTTTCATTTAAAGTTTTTATTACAAACAAAGTATAATATATTATTTATTTATTTATTTATTTATTTATTTATTTATTTATTTTTACTTGTTTTTATTCTGTATGCTTATGTGGACAAATAACTTTGCCTTTTAATTCCCGAATTCTAGTGCAAAATTTAAATCTAAATCTAAATTCAAGTCAAGTCAAGTCAATTTTATTTATATAGCGCTTTTAACAATTGACATTGTCGCAAAGCAGCTTTACACAATAAAAAGAAGCAAGTTTTTTATGCAATGTGTGTGAATAAAAATGATAATCTAAAATCTAAAACATACTACTAGACAGGGCTCAATTTGAGGGGGGGCGGGGGGGTGGGGATTGGTGTGTGGCATCAAAAACTCTCCCCTCTGTAAACCCACCTCCCCTCCTTACCATCCCCTTTACATTAATAATGCTGTGTATTATGTAAAATATGTAATGAAAATGAAATATTAAACTCTTTAATGTCTGATCATTTACGAACTATAAATAACAGCAATTAGCCAATCAGAATCCAGTATTGTGACACGCTGCTCACAAGCTCACGAAAGTTTGCATAGTTTTTCGTGCTGTTCGCATTTTGCACAACGGCCAAGAGCCATTCAAATTCAAACACACGCTTCTGACATATTTCCAAAAGAAGAGAACTAAAAGTATGATACATACGCACTCAGTGGAGATGTGATGAAAAACAAAGGATTTAGTTTAATATGTCGAAAATGAATGCAAATTTTAATGATTATAAAAGACGAGTTCTTTATCCAATTTAATCCAATTTAAAGAAGATGTTTTTTTTTTTATTAGACTTGTTTGGGTGCAAAAGGTTTTAAAGTACAGCACACCACTGAGTCTCTCACGAAATTCTTAATGTGCATGCTCTTAAAGAGCTCGATAACCTTCCCTGTTCATCTGACTCCTTTAACCTTATAGGTGTTAGTGAATCCCTGCAGCGGCTCAGCAGTCACATGGTGAATTAATGTTAACGGTACCTGAGACTCGCCTGAGATTTGCGACAGGCGAACGCGACAGTGTTAATAAACGAGTTGTTCAGTCTGTATGACATATGTGAAGGGTTTAGTCACAGTGGGTTTAATGTTGTTTGGATTGATGCATAATTGGTCTGCATCTCTTTTTAACACTCAGTAAATAGAAACTAGTCGGGAGTTCTTGCACCATTCCGTGTTGGTACAAACATACACCACCACCACAAGCCTCACCACACAGAGCTGTTTTTCTCTTGGCATGAAACAAGGCTAACCCATCTAGCTGAATGGTGGTTTACCATTGCTAAACCATGATTTGGTAAAAACAAAGGAGCCAAAAGTAAACACAGTCACAGTAATCACTAGACTCCTAGACTGATGTTGTCTCTTTATTTTCAGAGATCAGGCATTGGAGAGCAGAATGGATGATCTGCTAGCATTACCTTTTAGCCTAGCATGAACACCTGCTTATTTACTTATCAGTTTTAACTCTGATGCTTTTAAAACATGCAGCACAGTGCGTCATGGACATAATCATGCACAAGGAAACACATATGCTACATTTACACTAATAGTTTTGAAACAAAAAAAAGAACTTAAAAGTGTGGAGCATCTCCTCAGCTGACGCTAAAGGTCTTAATTCTTCTGCCTTAAGCCAAGGCAAACATTCTGGAAGCAGGAATCATGGCCTGAGCTGAACTTTATCAAACTTATCTTACGCTGATCTAGTTGGAGTCAAACTGGGTCTGGGGTTTGATTTTGGTATCAAAAATTGATTTTGTTAACATACTGTAGAGCTTAGTTTAGTAGTAGTGAAGTCACCCTGGACAGTGGAATGGGATTGTAGTTTCTGGAAGTGAGGTTATATTTAGATGCTGGCACTTGCATTCTCATCTGTATCTGTAATATATAAAGGTTCCAAAAATTATGATTTTATCATTACATGTTTTTATCAAGTGTATGATAAGGTTATTTGTTAAAGTAGGGTTTATATTTAACCTAACATTAACATTGTTAAACAAACTACAGACTGGATAGACACGGTCTTAGTGGAATGTCCAGTCTCACACACACACACACACACACACACACACACACACACACACACACACACACACACACATTAGCTATAAGTAGTTCCAGTTGGAAAAGTCTTTAGTTGAGGAGAGACGTGACAGGTAGCAGGACAAATGAAGAGTCTTAAATGTAGTTGTTTTACATTACTGAGAACACACTGTAGTAACGTAAGACAACATAAATGCCAATTTCTACCAACAGAAAGTTCAAGAGCTCATCGGGACAAATTAAATAAAATAACTCATTCAATAAAAATGGACGTAGAGACACATACACACCGCTGATGATAGCTAACTGAATTGTCCTTGACTAGCGTGAAGCGCTTACTTCTGTGTTGTTTGTTTTTTGTACATAGAAACAGAATAATATTAATATTAATCAGTAAGTGAATAAGGTCAGTGGTGGCCTACATATAAGAGGATATATTCATGTCTATGTTTTATACATCTGTAGTAGATGACGAATGTTACCTATATATTTATAAATTATATTAAACCCAAAAATCTGAACCTCACACACTAACGTAGCTCTGAATCACAGAAAGCTCAGGATCAGCGCTTTTCTTGATGTAGAATATTAACATGAAATTCTGTGGGCAAAACAAAATGTAAGGTTTGTTAGCTGTAAAACCCACAAACACAGAAACTTCCTGTCACATATTTTCTCCTCTCAACTCTCAACTCGGTGTGTGTGCCAGTATTGCAGCTCTAACCGCATGTCATTGCTGTCTGTACTAACTGCACTGCTTCTGCTTTTTGCTTCTGTTTATATGGCCATGTACATATTGGTTTGGTTCATGGTTTATCTCTATTTTCTCCAGCTGTCTGTCTCGCGTGTCATCACACACCTTCATTACTTTCTGTGTAAGTCCTTGTGTTTCAATGTTCTAGGTTTACCAATCCTAAAACAGGATCATACAGGATGTTGCAATAATAACAATGTTATATAATAACATTCATTTTTAGGTAATTATAGTTTTAGGTAATTATAACACACACACACACACACACACACACACACACACACACTATTATCCTTTTATTCATTTATATGCTGCTCAATATTTGTCAGTGATGACAATGTAAAAGTCATTATAAAAATAAAGGATAAAAAGAACTATAAATAAAGGGTGTGAGACGTGTATTCAGTGTTTGTGTGATGTTGTGTGATGCGACGTGCTACTCCAACTGCACTCTGTATGGTAGGAGAAGAACGAAGGAAAATATATTTACTTTTATTCATAAAAAGAAACTTCATTTCAGTAGTGGGGATGATGCAGTTCCTTTTCTTAAACAGAACTTCATCAGCCCTGGAGAACAGAACGTCTCATACGCCAGCTGGTGCAGGTGAGGACACGGATGTCCGCTCCAGTAGGTAAGTGGATCTCCAGTTCTTACATTACAGTCCACTTCTGGCTTAACAAGCACTTTTCCTTTTCTTCACTTAAACACTGTTGATACTTCATGTGCTCACAAACCAAACAACGAACAACAGTCCAGCAAGTGTCGCCGGTTTCACACGCTTCTATCAAGGCACTCACTGTAAAAAGCCTAAGAAGCAGTGACGTGAACCCACCCAAACTGAGGCCTCATTTGTGGTCAGTCACGTCAATTCTTCCAAACCAAAGTCAAAGTCAAATTTGCTTATAAAGCACATTTAAGCACAACAGAGACGACTAACGTGCTGTACAATCCTAAAGTAGATACACACAATGAACAGACTATAGAAATTATTTTTCATTTATAAGAAAAAATTTAAATCCAAATGTAAAACAATAACAAGCCTGACCTCATTACAGTAAAAAAGAGCATTAATTAATTTAAATAAAATGTAAATATTAAAATAAAAATAAAGGTAAAAAGAGTACATAGTCCTGTCACGCCGTACAGGACTTTCCTGAAGATTCTTTTGCGGTGTCTAACAGAGATGTCCAGCATTGTTTAAATAAACCTCTACTCTTGTTCTGATCCTATTTAAAGTCTTCGGAGTTGTTCATTTAATTTTCCACCATGAAAACAACTCAATTGTATGCTCCCAAATTTGTGGGAACAGTTTGGGGATGTCCACTTCCTGTTCCAACATGACTGTGCACCGGTGCTGCAAAGGCTGGCCTGACAGCATGTTAAAGAATTCAGTGTTACTCAAGTTCATATGCATGTGAAGGCAGACGAGATAATACTGTAGGCAATACAGTGTGTATTTATGCAAATCTGTTCTGAAACATCTTTTTAAAAATATATTGATTCAGTTTAAGCTGTGTTATTTATGAATTGGGTTTAAGATGGAGAGAATGGAAGAGGTAAGACATTTATATTTAAAAAATGTAAACACCTTAAAGTTGAGCAGATGACTGATTCCAATCCACGGCTCTCTCTCACTGCCTGTTTAAATGAAAATATAAATAAACAAATAAAAACAAAAAAGTTGTTTTTTTAGTCTGATGAAAAAAACACCTCATGTTTGTCCCATAAAGCCTTTAATAGGTTGAGAAAATATTAATATAAATATGCACAGGTGAAGCAATATATTGTTCCTAGAGGACAACCAAATAAAAGAGAATAATAATAAAGCACAACAAAAGTGAACAGAAATGGTTAGGGTTATTTTTTTTTTAAGTTAATCAAATCTAAAATTATTGTTCCTTCACATTAGCAGAATTTGTGCGCAGCCTGTGGTTATTTATGTTCATTTCAAATGTGGTCAAACGTTTAACACATCTTTAGCGTACGCCTGCTCTAGTCTCTGCTGATATCGATCTGATTTCAGATTTATCTCCAAGCCTATACTCTATACAGTATAAGATTTCTCACTGTTCCTAGAAAGTGTGTATTTTGTATATTTGTCTCAGCCTCACGTATTTCACTTACTATAAGGAGAAAATTGTATAGTGAGCCAAAATATTGCGATACATAGAGGCAGAGATATACACTGTACTTAGACTAAGACCAAATAAAAGGAACTGCAAACACACACAAAAAAAACATGACTTAAAGGGATGAAGACAGGAAATGTTTAGGTTAACATCAGAGAAGGTGTGAGAGAAACAGGAAGCAAGTGTCATTCTTTGACATTCTCACGAACATACACACAGCGCCATCTGATTTTTTTTAAAACATATGCTGCCTTAACTTCATTCAGTTCAGCTTAAGTAATTAATTTCAGACGGGTGAAATGATGAGCTGTTAAACTCTGATATCATTTTATAGCCCCTCCTTATCTCCCTGTAGGCATTAATTAATTTAATCAGTGTTAATCAGTGTTCCTGCTTAGAGGTTAGAGGATCTCATGTTTATTTAGATTTAGCTCAAGGTTTAAAAAGTCAGAGAATTTATTATACTTTGGGATGTTGATTCATTTAAGTTAGTCAGATATGAAGTAACTGTGCCTTAACATTAGCCAAGGAGTTTGCCTTCACTTCTTTTAACTTCAAAAGGCAACAATATTTGATTTTGCTGCAGTGCTGAAATGCTGCCCTAGTTGGTCATCTTGCTGGTTTTGGTTTAGTTTCAGATTTTCTTGATTTTGCTCTTGGTCTAGTCCAGGTTACACTGGTTGTACAATGACTAACCATTAGTTATTCTCTGATTTCTGTTTCATTTTCTGGATTTCTCCAAAAAAAATTATATACACCTACTACAGTGTGTGTGTGTGTGTGTGTGTGTGTGTGTGTGTGTGTGTGTGTGTGTGTATATA